>SZWC01022093.1:0-21842 GCA_023375785.1 Penium margaritaceum | reverse complement strand
CCTCTCCCACCCCACAACCACCCCCCCCCTCCCCGCTTCTGCCCGCAACCTCCAACCTTTGGCCTACAATCCCGCGGATTCTCTGTCGACAACAACTAAACTGAAAAGGTGTGGGTGGGAGCAGGCCTCGCACTGACTGACAAGTAGGGTAGCGTCGCCATATCATCGAACGCGATACATTGCATTCGATGATGGGTCCTATATCGATATCGACTCGATATTGATGTCGATATTGATATTGCGATATGGGGGACCGGAGGGTCGATACCCCCCGCTCCCCAACATCGCTCGATATTGGGTATCGACTGCCCAATATTGTCAATATCGCCGATATCGCTCGATATCGGTGATGTTTGTGCAAAGGCAACAGTCTCGTTGTCCACTATCGACAGTGGAGAGGGTGCACTTTGCCGGACATTGAAAATCGAAGATAGAAAAATAGTCGAATATCGGTGGATATCGACCGCGACCCTGCTTCATGCAGGCTAGGGTCTCGTTTGATGAGTAGACCACCTTTCAGGTTTTTGCAAACTCGTCCGTGGACAATGGTCGCTCGTTGGATTCCTGCACCATCTGTCCGCTATGGGGTAGAAGTCCCACATCTACCTTCATCAGCAGCTCTCACCCTGATCGCTCGTCACTCTTTTCGCCCAGTTCATGCCCACACCTTGGCGCTGCACCCAACTCTGGTCAACTTCACATTTCATCTCTCCAATCTGCCTGTGTCAAGTGTAAGCAGCGGAATTCAAGTGAGTTACGGTGGCAGCATCCGCTTGAATGACGTTGTGGCAACGCCTCTCTGCATACACGACATGATCAGCTCACCTCTCGGATTGCGCCTCGGCACCAAGCCTAGCTCACATCAGCCTTGTGTTACTCTCAGTTCCAAGCTCTCCACATCCGTCCATGCCATATCAGGAAAAGCAGGCTTCTGTCATTACCACGCAAAAACTTCCTCCCTCGGACAGCAGTAGCAGCAAATCCCCTCTTACCTCACACAACCCTTGATCATGGTCTTCCTTACCCCACTACAGCAGCAACTGCAAGCATTCATCTCCGAATCAGCTCCAACTTTACTCACTCCACAAACTCCTGAAGGAGCACAATGGGCGCTGCTTCTCCAGATTACAAAGAAAGCTGTCTCACCACACCTGCCCTCCATCCTCACATTGCCTGGCTCATCCCCTGAACCAAAATTGGTGACATTATCCTCTTCCGCATCAGCAACACCAGGAGCCTTTCCAGCATCAGCACCAAACAGTATGACATTCCCCCAAGCTGCAACAACCCTACCAACTCCTGAATCAACGCCTGCCTGCAGAAACTTGTCTTCCTCATCCTGTGACGATGCGATCACCTCGTCAACAACACCAACTGAACCTTCTGCAACAACCTCTCAGTGAAAGCTGTCATCACCGCACGCCAAGCCCGTACAACTGCAGCTTTCCCCACCTCTGGGTCCAACATCACCGACAACAATAAGCTCATGAAACAAACAACTCTCCTCCACAACGGCAGCACTCCAATAGAACCATACATCATCTCCATTACTTCACGTCAATATGGCCCTGCGATGGCTCTCCCCTTGTCATCTCAGCATGCCAGTCACTTCCCTGACTGCACCTACAGCACGCCTACTGCTCAACCCGAAACCATCAGCAGAACCTCTCACAGAATCGTCTCCTCCGTCCATCTCCTCTTCCGTAGACGGACCAGCATTGCATCGTGCCACACCTGTACCGCCCTGTCCGCCAAAGAAGTCGCTGCTGTTTCCTCATGGCCTCTACAACACACACACTTCACCTCACATATCTCCTCTTTTTGACCTCTATCTTCTCCCAGACCATCTCCGAGACAGTCCTGCTTGACTCCTCTCAGATTCAGGCACTCATCCAATAGCAGCGCTCGCTGCCACAAATCCGCTCTTCTCACCCACAACAGATGTCCCACTGCCATGAGCAAGACAACACACTCCACAAGCACTTCCCCTCTGGTCCCACTGCTTCACTCCCCCACCAGGCTTCATCCATTCACCATCCTCTAGCCTTGTGACCTTGTGGGGGCGTGTCCAAATATCGTGCAAGAGTCACAAGGCTTGCATCCTATTTACCATTTACCCCAAAATGTTCCCATCTGCCCCCGGTGCCCCCAAAGACCCACAACACAAATATTCTGTGAGACAGTTCACGTCCTCGCAACTCCGCATCGGCAAGTCAGCGACTGACGGCGCTGATGGCCTCTTGATGGCCAAGCCATCCCGTGCGTCATCCTACGATAAACAGCCAACGGTAACAATGGCTCTCGCTATCGCCTCCGGACACGTAATGGAACAACCGTTCCCCGGTCCCTACTACGCGCTAAAGAGTACCCACGTTACGTGTTCCCTCCCACGACCAACGAGCAGGCTCGGGAAGCTCCGGTTTGGCACACAGCAGCATCGACACCAACAAGCTGGGATACGGAATCGTCTCCCGACTCCCACACCACCAAGAGAAGCAGCAGCAGCAAGGCGGCTGCGGCTACGGCTAGCGTACTGACCGCCATATGTGTGGGACTAGTGGTAGAACCTGCCTAGAATAGTCTAACTACTTAATGCACTGCATGTCTCTTACTCAGTTAACCAGTTCCATTGGTTCATTGCGTTCTGTTTGGCCCGGGCTCTGCCCTACCCCCACTTCTCCTCCGCGTCTTTTCTTGTGCCTCCAATTCCTTCGTCTATTCATCTCTGATCAACGCTCGTACTGACCAGCACCACGTCCACTCTCTGCTTATCTCGAGCAACGCCCGTGAGGAGTGACAGTTACCCGCACCCTCACTGCGTCCACTTCCCGTTAACTTCTTGTCATAGCGCCGGTGCAAGCGTGCACTGCGCCCAAGCTTCATGCTCGTCCTTTGGCTACTGTGGCTCGCCTACCGGCTTGCCAGTATCCAGGACCGCACCCACTTCTGCTCTGTGGCTTCTCAGACTTGTAGGCCCATGCCTCAGCGCTGTGGCCTTCTTCGGCCCATGCCTCGGCAGTGCCTCCACTCTTTCGCACTCTGCTTACTCTTCCAACGTTGCCGCACTTGATCAGTTTCTCAGTGTTCGTGCATGCGTACCGCGTCCACCCATGATCTCCTGACTCACTGTGCTCGTCCTTCCAGTGCTGCGGTATCTCCAACAGGTCCAGCCTGTGCCTCGAGTACTGCGGCTCGCCTCGCGACTCGCCCGCATCTCGGACTGCACCCATTCAGCAGCTAATGCCCCAAGCAATGTTCTGACACCGCGAATGTGACTACGGTCATCGCCTTGCGAGTGTTTGCTTCAGTCACTGCGTCACACAAGTGATTCACGGTGGTCAATGTCGCGACCACTAAGCAAGCTTGATCATGTATTTCATCTGGAGATGCAAGATTTTGTTGGCAGTGTTGATCAATGAGTATGGAATGTGGTTGAAAAGGAGGGGAGAAAACAACCAAAAAAATGTGTGAGACATTCAAATTGTTTTACAACCTCATAGAAAACATGAGCCCACGCTCATGATCCACTTTCCCACCTGAGTGGCAGGTTTTCTATGTTTGCATGGACGGAGCCCGCACAAACATAAAACCCTACATCCACAAATGGGGATTTGCAAGTACAAAGAAAAAGGCTCATCGCTCGATCGCTATCGAGCAAAAATACCTTTTCTGAACATCTGCCCTTAAAAGTCATCATTGCGTCATCAGCTCATCATCCTCTGGCCATCATCATCATCATCACCCTCAGTTGCCTCGACATCTTCTCGTGCCGCCATCTTGCGCCGCTATCTCGATCCGCCCTCCTCGCCTACCATCAAGCCCTCCTCACCATCAGTCAGTTGCTGTTTCCACGCCAAGAGCATCATGGCCTCCACCCTCACTCTGTCTGGCCTCCCCAAACTCACTGTGAAGCCGGATGGGACCAATAACTACAAGCTGCGGAGCTACTCGGTGTCTCCCTTCTTTGGTACTGAAAAGGTTGAGGGAGTCACTCTCAACCATCTGCTCACCAACACTGACACCGAGGTGGAACCACCTGATGTCGCCGCTCTCACCGCAATCGCTACGATTGCAGCTGTCTCAGGAGGAGACCCCTCTGGTGGATCCGTGTGCAATCCTATTCAGAATGCATCCTCCTCTTCCGCTCTTGCTAGATCTTCACCTGTCGCTGGTACCGCTACTACAACATCCACCATCACTCGCGCCTCCTGGGACGTCGCCAACAGCACCGCCCTCATGACCATCATGACCACCTCCTCCCCCGAGCTGCATGAAGATATCCGCACCCTCGGCTCCAAGATCCACAAGGTCTGGAAGACCCTTGAAGATCGCTTCAGCAACAACACCTCGACCGCCTGCAGCATCAAAATCATGTCGCTCTTCTCCGTGCCCTTTGCCGCCAACACCAACATGGGCAGCTACATCGCCACTTTCACCACCATTGCCCGCGACCTCAAGGAAATGAAAATTGACCTCCCGCCGGCTGTTGTCTGCACCGGCATCATCTCTAGCCTTCTTGTTCAGTATGACATCATCCATCAAATCCTACTGCAGCTGCCTGTCGACCAGCTGACCATCGATGTCATCGGCCCCAAGCTCATGGCAGCACAACAAGACTTTGTTGCAAAGCAAGCTTGCAAGACCACCATCGCCACCAACTCTTTGGAGACCATGGCCGCCACTGCTGACAACCGCCTGATCAACCGCTTTCCCGCCTGCTCCTACACCATCAGCCATGGTCTCCTCAAATTGACCAAATGTGGCCGCCGCAACCACCTGCCGCACGTCTGAGATCATCGTGCTACTGACAAGTGGCTGGACCAGAATCTCGGCAAATCCTACGGCGAGCAACCCAACTAGGCGGAAGAGCGCCGCCAGTGCTACTACAGCTGGATGGGCAGCTCAAGCTCGCGTTCAACTCTAGCCAACAACGTGGAAGCACCTCTCTCCCTTGCTGTTCCTGTTGCTGCAAATGCTGCTCCTAACAATGCTGTTATGTTAGGGGTAGTTGAGCCTGTGACTGAGATTGGATATGAGGAGTATGGTCTTGAGATGTACACCGTGTCCTCTCCTCCTCTCATCTCCTCTCACACCTCTCTCTACAGCTTTGACACTCTGCACATCGCCCTCATTCAGCCTCCATCTCCATACTCCACTATGTGACACAGTCACTTCCTCCTCATCCATGACCAATTCTCCCAGCACTGCAGTGTTCTTTCTCTCTACACACTCGCAGGAGCAGGTCCTGCCCTCAGGGACTGGCTGTGGCAGTAAACCAAGCACTTTGACAGACCAACTTGCCTAATTCTTTGCAACATTCGTCATACACCCCTTCACACCATCCTCACCGACTACTATGCAACCCACGAAACACTGCTTACCACAGCCCAAGCCCAAAGCAAATACCTCGCAAACCAACTACTGAAATAAGCATATCGCTTCACGAAGGAGAACCACATGACCTCTCAGATCTGGACGGCTTGTCTTTGCAGAGTTGTCACTGCTCATAACCTATGCAAACCCAAGTACGGCCTGAGCCTGAGAACCATCTTGGTGTGTGACCGAAACCGTTATGCTTCCTAGTGCAAGCTAGACCCACCTCACAGCAAACCTACTGTCAGACATTGTTCTGGAGATCGCTTCAAGGGGTGCAGCCACTGAGAAAACAAAAAGTGACAATGCAGGTTCATCTCCGGAGTCACACGACCAATGTCCAAACGGTCTCACAACCGAGAAACGTGCAAGCAGCGCCAAGACCAAACCAACGGATTCATGCGACAACGGTCCAAGCGAAACAAACCTGCGAAGATCATGCCCGTGCCCGTGACTCCTCTATGCGTACGGCTAGCAAAGCCGAATCGTGGTCTTGAAGCGCTCCCCCCTTCTCTCACTCGCCCGAGTCGCCACCTCTATGCCCGCTCGACGAAGTGCGCTAGGTTAGCCTTTCCTATTTGTATTGCTTGTATTCTAGTCTATAATCAATCCATTGGATTCTCCTTTTGGCTCGCCCTCTGGGCCACCTCCAGTCCCTTTGCCTTCATTCTCCTCTCAGCGCCCGTGCTTTCACACTGCGCCCACTCTTTCCTGTCAACGTCACTCATACGACAGCAATGTCCGCACCTTCAAGGAAGCTTCCGTCCTTCCCACAAAAGTGTTGCGTCCACTCTTCCTAACAAGTTCTCAGTGCTCGCACCTTTGGTGCTGCGCCCACGCTTCGTTTCCATCACTCCATATCCTCCTTCGCTTCCATTTTTGCATCTCATCGCCGTTACCGCTTTGCCTCTGCTTGTGCTTCTGTCCTCCATTGAAACACTTGTCCTTGTGACTGCGTCCACTCAACAGCAGCACCACCAATCTTCTGACATGGTATCAGATCGCAAGTGACACACATGGCTCTCTTGGTGCTCGCCACTCGGCCGCACCCACTTCATATTCAATCAAACCTCTCCGCCTCAAAGAATCGTGGTTGCCAGAAGAACCGCGGTGGCAGCGCTTTTTCTGAGTAACGTATAGTGGCAGCACCATTCAACTTCCTCTTGGTGATTACACGCACGTGGTTTCGCCCGTGCGCCCTCTCTTCCTTATCAGTAGCAGCTCTCATTTCTTCGCCATCTCCGTCGTGCGCGCACGTGGTTTTGCCCCTGCGCCCTCTCTTCCTCATCACCAGCAGCTTTTGCTTCTCCGCCATCTCCGTCGGACACGCAAGTGGTTTCGCTCCTGCACCCACCCCTCCTCAACAGTACCAGCCGCCTTGACTTTGTCTCATGCCGCCATCTCGCATCGTTATCTAAAAGCAGCTGCCACATCATCACCATGGCCTCCACCCTCACTCTGTCTGGTCTTCCCAAGCTCACTGTGAAGCCGGATGGGACAAGCAACTACAAATTGTGGAGCTACTCAATGTCTCTCTTCTTCGGGACGCAGAAGGTTGAGGGAGTCACCCTTGGCCACCTAATTAGCAACACTGACACCGGGATAGAGCCACCTGATTTCACCGCCTCAACCGCTACCGCTGCAGTCGCCCCCTGAGGAGATCCCTCGGGTGGAACCGTGTCCCATCATACTCAGACTGCCTCCTCATCCTCCATTCCCACCGCCACTATGTCCACTATCAGCCACGCCTCCTGGGAAGTCGCCAAGAGCACCACCCTCATGACCATCATGACCACCTCCTCCCCTGAGCTACACGAAGACATCCGCACCCTCGGCTCCAAGACCCATGAAGTCTGGAAAGCACTTGAAGACCGTTTCAGCAACAACACCTCAACTGCCTGTGGCATCAAAATCATGTCACTCTTCTCAGTGCCTTTTGCCGCTCACACCAACATGGGTAGCTACATTGCCGCCGTCACCACCATCGCCGCGACCTCAAAGAAATGAAAAATTGACCTTCCGCCTGCTGTCGTCTGCACCGGCATCATCTCCCGCCTCCCTGGTCAGTATGACATCATCCGTCAAATTCTCGTGCAGTTACCTGTCGATCAGCTAACCATCAATGTAATCAGCCCTAAACTCATGGCAGCAGAACAAGACTACGTTGCCAAGCAAGCCCGCGAGACCTCCATCTCCACCAACTCCTTTGAGACAATGGTTGCCACTGTTGACTACTGCATGATCAACCGCTTCCCTGCATGTTCCTACACCATCAACCACGGACCTCTTAGAGGAACCAAGTGCGGTCGCCGCAACCACCTGTCGCATGTCTGCGATCATCGTGCTACTGATGAATGGCTGGACCAGAACCCTGGCAAATCCTAGGGCGAGCAACCCAACTAGGCGGAAGAACGCGGCCAGCGCTACTACAACCGGATGGGAGGCTCAAGCTGGCGTTCAACCCCAGCCAACAACATGGAAGCACCACCTTCCCCTGCCATCCCCGCTGCTATGAACCCTGCTCCTAACAATGCTGTTATGTTAGGAGTAGTGGAGCCTGTGTCTGAGATTGGATCTGAGGAGTATGGTCTTGAGATGTACCCCGTGTCCTCCTCTCCTCCTCTCTCCTCTCACACCTCTATGTGCAGCTTTGACTCTGTAGACATCGCGCTCATTTAACCTCCATCCTCACACTCTACTGCTCGCCACAGTCACTTCCTCTTCATCCATGACCAATTCTCACGGCACTGTACTGTAGTCTTCCTTCGCACATTGACTGGTGCAGTTCCTGCCCAACGAGACTGGCTGCGACAGCAAACTAAGAACTTTGACAGACCGCCTCACCTCATCCTTTGCAACACTGTTTATGCACCTCTTCACACCTTTCTTACAAAATACTGCCTGCACCACGGAACATTGCTCACCATAGCTCCTACCCACAGCAAAAAGCTTTTCAACCGCCTACTGAAGGAAGCAGATCGCTTCATGCAGACGCATCACATGACCTCTTAGATCTGGACCGCCTGCCTTTGCAGAGTTGTCACCAATCACAATCTACGCAAGCCCAAGTATGGCTTGAGCCCAAGGACGATATGGGTGTGTGATCGGAATCACTCTGCTTCCTACTGCAAACCTGAACCAACCCATAGCATACCCACTGCACCTGTCGTCGCCGACCTGACAAACTGTGCATTTCCCTCTACCAACACTTCTTCCCCCCCAGCACTCACTGCTTCTGCTTAGACAGTCCTGTATCGCCCAGGTTTTCTCTCTTCCCTCTACAACCTGGTGCTCAAGCGACCACCGCTTCCAAAACCTCCCAAGCTCCCTCCGTGCTGTGCCTCTATAGAAGCAAGACTCCCAGGCCTACCTTTCAAGGCTTGCACCCCTCTCCCGATCGAAGGGAGGTGTCAGATATTATTCTAGAGATTGCTTCAAGGGGTGCAGCCACTGAGAAAACAAAGAGTGACAATGCAGGTTCATCTCCGGAGTCACACGACCAACGTCCGAACGGTCTCACGACCGACAAACGTGCCAGCATCGCCAAGACCAAACCAACGGATTCATGCGACAACGGTCCAGGCAAAACGCACCTACAAAGATCGTGCCTGTGCCCGTCACTCCTCTATGCGTATGGCTAGCAAAGCCGAATCGTAGTCTTGAGGCGCTTCCCCCCTTTGCTCACTCACCCAAGTCGCCACCTCTATGCCCGCTCAACGAATCGCACTAGGTTAGCCTTCCCTATTTGTATTGCTTGTATTCTAGTCTATAATCGATCCATTAGATTCTCCTTTAGGCTCGCCCTCTGGGCCGCCTCCAGTCCCTGTGCCTTCACTCTCCTCTCAGTGCCCGTGCTTTCGCACTGCGCCCACTCTTTCCTCTCAACGTCACTCGTACGTCAGCAACGCTTGCACCTTCAAGGAAGCTTCCGTCCTTCCCACGAAAGTTCTACTTCCACTCTTCCTAACACGTTCTCAGTGCTCGCATCTTCGGTGCTGCCCCCACGCTTTGTTCCCATCGCTCTATATCCTTCTTCGCTTCCATTTTTGCCTCTCGTTGCCCTTACCCCTTTGCCTCTGCTCGTGCTTCTGTCCTCCATTGAAACGCTTGTCCTTGTGACTGCGTCCACTCAACGGCAGCACCAGCATTCTTCTGACACCTACCGACACTACCCCTACATCTATGACAACATGTGCACTCACCTCTACAGAAAACCCTTACCCCCACCGCACTCACTGTCTCTGCCCAGAAACTGCTCCACCGCCCAGGTTTTCTCTCCTCACTCTACAACCTGGTGCTGAGGCGTCCACCGCGTCTAAGGCCTCCCAAACTCTCTATGTGCTGTGCCTCTCTAGAAGCAAGACTCCCAACAGTGCCGTTCAAGGCTTGTAGCCCTCTTCTCATCCAAGGGGATTGTCGGATGTTATTTCAGAGATCACTTCGAGGGGTGCAGCCACTAAGAAACAAAGAGTGACGGCGCAGGTTCATCTCCGGAGAAACAAGACGAATATGCGAACGGTCTCACGACCGACCAACGTGCGAGCCCCCCAAGACCGAGCCAACAGTTTCGTGTAAAAACGGTCGAGGGGAACGCACCTGCAGATATCCTTGCGCACATCACTCCCCTATGCGTACGGCGAGCAAAGCTGCATCGTGGTCTCGAGGCACTCCTCCTTCTCTCTTGCCCGAGTCGCCACCTCACTTTTGCGTCCACTCGACGAAGCGCACTAGGCTAGGATACTACCTATTTGTATTGCTTTCATTCTAGTGAGTAATCAATCCATTGGATTCCTCTTTAGGCTAGCCCTCTAGGCCACCTACAGTCTCTCTGCCCTCATTGCCTCTCAGCGCCCGTGCTCCCGCACTACGCCCAGTCCTTTGCCGCTAATGTCACTCATACATCAGCAACGCCCGTACCTTTGAGGAAGCTTCCGTCCTTCTCTCCAAAGTACTGCGTCCACTCAATACATCTAATCCTCAGTGTTTGTAACTTCGGTGCTGCACCCACAACTCATTGCTCTGCTCTTTCTCCTCTTTCGGTTGCCTTTCGCTTTCTGTCACTGTTTTTGCTCTGCTTCTGCTTGTGCTGCTCCCTGAACTTCAATGCTTGTCATTGTGATCGCGTCCACTCAATGACAACCTCTGCAATATTCTGACAAAAGTAACTTCTCTAATCCTCGCCGAAAAGCTCTCGTTTCAGTTTTTACAAATTGAACTTTACCACTTTTGTCAGCAAAACAAGATGGATCACCTTCTTCGGTGACCTTGAAGAGCTGGTTGTTGCGTGCAAACTGCGAGCACGGAGTAGAGCTTAAAAAAAGGGGGCACTGTTGAAGTCGAAAGCTGTTGCTGAGCTGGAGTTACAAAAACGGAGCCCCAATAGGTCGAGTTGTGATGCGCGTCTAGAACAGCACGACCGGAAAACAATGGTGAAAGCCCATTGCCGTGAGCAAAACAAGGGCTAAGGAGAGGAGCACCGAGTGGGGGGGGGGAAAGTGTTGAAAAATTGCCCCTCCGCATGCCCAAGTGCTGCGCCGGGAGGCGCGGACGAGCCGCCAGAAAGTGGAAACACCGCTTCGGCGGATCTGGAGACTTAAAGATTGCTTGGATCCTAAAATAGAGGATTTCCCCTCAAAGTTGACAAGTTGTTGAATCTGGTGGAAGTTGTTTTGCCGGAATCGGACAAGTATCGAGGAAGATATGGCCTTCCAAAGTTGGGGTATGCGCAGCGACTCTGAGAGCCGGCTGCGACTCAAGATCCGGTCGATAATCGACCAGACCGAGTAACAAAAACACCATCTGGAGAAAATGCTCCAATAGGCCTGCTGAGGCGTCCGGTGGATGATCCGCCTGATCAGGTGGATCATCCACCGGATCCAGTAGTGCGGGTTGTTACTGAGGGACTAAGCCAAAATCCTGGCTCGACGTCCGAAACTCAGTAGTACGTTTCGTTACTCGGGGACTTCGTCAAAATTCTGACTGCAGGTCCACGGACAGGTTTCGAACCTCGTCACACCCCATCACCAAACGCGACCCAAAAGTGGGTAGGGTGCGTGGAAACAGTGCAGAGGACCCCCACACCATGTGCAATGGGATATGCGCCTTGGGAAAGGTGCTTCGCACGTGAACGAAGGCGCCACGGCGAGTGGCGGCGTCAGGCTTCTGTGGTGGGTGAGACCTGCGCTTCGGCAAGCATACCTTCACCTACGCTTGGCTGAATCGCGCGCGGTTTGGTGCGTTGGAAAGCTCATGAATAGCCCTATAAATGTTGTGATCATGTTTATGTTCAAAAACTAACGCAAAATGACGTTATTCCCTTAACAAACTGACTGTCTCTAAATTCCTGCTCACATAGCGTGAGGCGACCAGAAAGCTCACACTGAGTCTCAGATTCGTCCAAAACAGTAGACGTGAACCATTATAGACGATCAGACAAACGACGGGACCGCACCACGCGGATCTCATCCTGAAAGGGAGCGACGTCCACGTTGGACGTCGCACCAGCTCGCCGCGATGGTGAGCGAGGGAAAAGGGCCTGCCGTGACGGTAGGCAAGGTCGCGGCAAGGCCCTGCTGCGACAGCAGGCTGGCGCGAAGCCCCTAGTGCAACGGCAAGGAGGCTGGCCAACGACCAGTGAGTGCAATATCCGCTCGCGACGACCTCAATAGGAAAAAAAGAAAAGGTGGGTGGTGGCGGAGTGCCACGCGCAAGCGGCGGGGGCCCCAGCAGTGGCCGTGGCCGTGGAGCGAGGGAACAAGCGAGCGGCGAGCTCCGCTTGATGCAGTCGACGGGCTACCAGAAAAAAACAATGGAGGCTAGGGGATGCGGTCGAAAGCAACTGCCGAGACCCCAAGATTGCAGGGATGACCCACCCACACAATGGTAGCTGCAAATCCAGCCACGACAGTGACATCGACCAAGAAACAACATTTCATATGCATGAGAAGCCATGGAGGTCAGGCGAGTCGCAGGAGGACACAAAGTAAACCAAGAACGGACATGGGGCACGATGGCTGCCCCAGCCATGGCAAAATCAGGCCAAAGCAGCTGAGGGTGGCTAAAGCAAGTGTCACAATTAGCCGAGGAGAGTCGTCGAAGCAAGTGACCGAGGCAACACGGGGTGAAGAAGGCTGTAGCATCAGAAAAGAATGACTGACGGCGAGCTTTTACACTCATCGGTCAGAGGTTGCTACAGCAAGACGACGATCCAAGCAGGTGGTCCCAGCCGCGGTCCCGCCTCACAAGCGCCGCGTCGGTGGAAGCTTTTGGAGCCTTACACTGCACAGTCAAGCCCGTGCATGAGGGACACGGTGGCTTGCGCTATGGGAGGTTGCTTCTACATGAAGAAACCTCACCGGGGAGAAGAGTGATGAACCTGAGCTCACCCAATTCAATTTCCTGCTTCAACCGACCAGCTCCAACCAGGCAACGGCCCCAAAAAGACCTAAAAATACAAAAAAAGAGCATTTAAAAGGCAATACTTGACCGATTTGAGCCCCATTTGTTTTACAAAGAATTCCCAACGGCTGGAGCACACCTAAGAGCAACCTGGAAGACTATTCTGACGGCAGATTTCTTCTTGGGCAGTTGAAACCTCCACCAATAACTCATTTCTCCACTAAAACAAAACGAGTCTCCGCATTCATCAGTGCACCTATCGAGGGGGAGTATTGGAGTGAGCGATAACTACGCTGAGCGTTAGCTTCAACATGGCGCAGTTGGATCGACAATCGGAGGTTTGTACGCAAAATTACAGATTTTTTTCCGTAAATACCCGGGTGCGGCTTGACCAAGAATTTTTTATGTGCAGGCCAGATTTAATACTGGCATCTAGGTCCAAGGGGGGGAAGGAGCCTGGATCTTTGTGTGTTGCATAGTGGAAGTAAGCACTGCTGGGTATTTAACCCCAGAGCAGTCAGGGTGGGGCTAAACCTGACTTGACTTCTTGGACCGCTTGCATCAGCACATGCAAGTAGAGCTCTGGAGAAGGGACCATTCTACATCAGGTGGTACATGTACAACTCAGCAGGTGCATCAGCTACTACATGCACGACTCAACAGCCGCATGCGGAGCCAAGAGTGGATACCGTCCTGCGTTAGTGACAACATGCGCGACTAAGCAGCTGGGACCACTGCCAAGTTGCCAGCCTTCAACAAGCTTCCTTAAGGAGGAAGCTGCGTGCCTTGGACTGGGAAGATTCATTGAGGAGGAAGCTACAATCTTGAAGAAGGACGTTTCCTCTAAGCACAGAGCAGCTGGTCAACTTGCCAAGATCGCACTGTAAAAGCACACTAAAAGCAGTCAGTCCAATAACCCAGAAAGCAACTCCAACAGTGTCAGAGACAGTTCAGGCCGGTCTGGATGCTGAGATGACTTGAGATGTTGTGAGAATGCAACTGATGGGCAAGGCGGCAATCCGAAGGACAGACACTGCGGGAAACGATGCAATGGGAAGAAGTGTGGGCACGGTGCACAAGCACGAGTGCTTAGAGATGGATCAGGTATCTGAGGACAAGAGAATGAACATGTATGCAGGATAGTGGTGGCAGTGCCGAGGCGCGGGCCGAGAGGTCGCAGCGCTGAGGCACGGGCCGATATAGTACTTGGGCTGAAGAAATGCTGATGCTCATGAACATACAGCACCGTTAAAGGGAAAGTGGGGGCAGTGCCGAGGCGCGGGCCGAGAGGCCGCGGCGCTGAGGCCAGGGCCGGGTGAGCAAGAGGGCTGCAGCGATAACACGTGGGCCGATGAGTAGAAACAGTAACAAAGGTAACAACGGAGGCATGCTTGGAGATGAAGATGAGGAGCCACACCGTCCAGGGGCGGGCCGAGCGACGAGCGAGGCTGCAGCGCAAAGGAGCGGGCTAATTGATGGATGAACGAGGTGGAGGCAAGGCAGAGCCCAGACCTTGCAAGACGAGACTGAACAAGGCAACAGCAACAATAAGGATGGATGGCACTGTGCCATGGCAGCGGGCCATGGTCACAGTCCGAGTGGGGGCAGGGCCGAAGCCCTGGCCTGAAGAGAGTTGAAGCAAGAAGAACTCACCGACCAACAAGTGGTAGTTATGGATTGCAGAGAGGAGATACATAGAGAATTGGCACCATGTATCTGGAGCTTTATTCAGGCCATGTGTGGACCAGCGCGGGTTCTCTTGCTTTGTGAAGAGAGCGCGGGACCCAACGGTTGCCTCGTAGCGGGGATAGGGCAGCGCGTACGTGGTCACGGCGGACATCTTGATTGTGAGCGAAGTGAGTGTAGATCAGGCCGTTGAGTCTTTTTGGGACCAGTCACTGGCAGCAGGCCGGGCGGATCCAGTCGCTAAGTGATGGCCAGGAGTTCCGTTGGATTGGCCGGTGAGATCGTGAGGTGGTTGATGAGACGGCCGTTGACCCGCTGATGGATGTGGGGGAGACTTTTCCCGCGTTCCGATGTCCATGTCACCAGGAGTTTTGGTTGTGCCGTTCCTCGAAGGTGAGCCTCCTGGGAGAGGTCCAAATTATGATGTTGAGTTCGGCGGAGGGGCGAGACACAAACCCGGGGCATATTCGTAACTCTTTCCAGATTGGGGTTCATGGTGACTTGTGGGCATTGGAGCATTTTCTGACTGCCCCCCGCAATGCCACAAGGCACACCAGACAAAGAGTAGAGTTGAGAGAGTTGGTCACAAGGGGTGATGATGATGGTGACACAAGAAGGTGAAGGGAGACGCTGAGAGGCGGCAAGGGGATGGTTGGAACCAGCGCGCTGCAGGTGGAGCATTGGAGAAGTCCCCATCGAGGATGGGCAAAGTGGGCGGTATCGCAAAGAGTGTTGCTTGGATGTGGAGATGTGCAGAAAGTGAGAGGAGTGTTGATGCTGTAGAGAGGCAAAAGGGGTTGGTGAAGTCCGTCGCGTCATGCACAATGAGTTGTGTGCTGATGGGTACTAGTGCTGTTGGAAGAAGGAGGAGAAACTGGAGGCCACTGCTGTTGCTGGTGACGTTGGTTGATCAGGGGAGAGCCATACCCCCAACATGGTCTGTTATGGTTTAAGAGAGTGAGTGTTGCTTCTGGCGGTGATGAGTTCCCAGAAATGAGAGATGCAGGTGGACAGGTTACTGATTGATGGTTGCTTGAGGAGTAGGAGTGGTCAAGTGGACAGGCAGGGCTGTCGCGCCACAGAGAGGAGGAAGCTATTGCTGGTGCAGATTTGTAGCGAGAAACGTTTTGTTGATTAGGTTGGGGTAGAGCATGCGTCTGAGGCTGCTGCAAGGTTTTGAGGGAGAGGGAGAGATGGGCAAGGGGACAGTGAAGACTTTCGCGCCACGAAGAGAGAGAGGCTGTTGCTTGATGACCAATGCATTTTTTGTTGCCACGACTGTTATTGCTGAGAGTCTGTTGACACATGCTACCATCCTGTTGCTGGAGCTGCTTCAGATGCTGTTCCGGCCTTCGGAAGGATTTTGTGTTAGTGGAGGAAGGACCAGAGATGGGAGAGGTTGTTGTTTGATAGGCCAATGAGGGTAGTTGCGTTCGAACCGGTAAGAGAGTATGGGAGGATGATCAAGGCTTCCATATTGAAGAAACGAAACTGCCGTCCAGGTTGTGTAGCGATGCTGCTTCGGTTCCTCATGATGCTGTTTCGGAGCACAGGGAAACCACATTTCTCATGAGAGAAAAGTGAGTCTTTTTGTAGATGTGGAGGTAGCTGAGAAGTACGAGCATTTTCTGTTTGGTTGGAATTGCAGATGGAGGTTGTTGGTGGTACAGAGGGAAGGATGCGGTCAAGGGGACAGTAGCTGCTGTCATACCGCAAGAAGAGGGTAGTAATAAGATGAAGCTGCTGTTGTTGATGATATTGCTGATTGTAATGAGGAGTGAAACCATGTTGCCAGAAGGGCAGAGTTTCAGATCCAACTTCCGTATACATGATGCTGCTGCTGTAGTCGATCTGCAGGTGAGTGGAGGGGCACGAGGTGCTTCTGGACGGTGTTGCTGGCGACAGGGGAGATGCGGTGCCGAGGAAGGAGCTAGGAACTATTGCTCCGCTCTGATACCATGTCAGAGAAAGTTCAGGCCATTCTAGATGCTGAGATGACTTGAGATGTCGTGAGAATGTAAGTGATGGGCAAGGCGGCGATCCGAAGGACAGACACTCCGGGAAATGATGCAATGAGAAGAAGTGTGGGCACGGTGCACAAGCACGAGTGCTTAGGGATGGATCAGGTATCTGAGGACAAGAGAATGAACATGTATGCAGGATAGTGGTGGCAGTGCCGAGGCGCGGGCTGAGAGGTCGCAGCGCTGAGGCACGGGCCGGATGAGCAAGAGGGCCGCAGCAATAACACGTGGGCCGATGAGTAGAAACATTAACAGAGATAACGATGGAGGCATGCTTGGAGATGAAGATGAGGAACCGCAGCATCCACAGGCGGGCCGAGCGACAAGCGAGGCCGTAGCGCAAAGGAGCGGGTTGATTGATGGATGAACGAGGTGGAGGCAGGGCAGAGCCTGGGCCTGGCAAGACGAGACTGAACAAGGCAACGGCAACCATAAGGATGGATGGCACTGTGCCATGACAGCGGGCCATGGTCACAGTCCGAGTGGGGGCAGGGCCAAAACCCGGGCCTGATGAGAGTTGAAGCAAGAAGAACTCACTGACCAACAAATGGTAGTTACGGATTATAGAGAGCATATACATATAGTCATCCCTAGTTCCTAGTCTAACCTAAGCCTCTATGGTGGGCGGTACAAGAGCAAGCGCCGGAGGCGCTTGAATTCTTGGCTTGCTTGTGGCGTCACAAATTGGCGCCACGTATCTGGAGCTTTATTCTGGCCAGAAGAGCGAGATCAGGGGCTGTGTTTGGGGCGTGGGGAGGGGCGCCGTTGTCCCGAGCACGGGATTATACAGGAGCGCTGTCGGAGGTTTGTGCAGGGTGACTGGGTGGGTCTTGTGGAGGAGGCGATGGAGTCCACTAGGGCCGCATTTCGCCTTGTCCCTCCCAAGCGGCCTACAACTCGCCTGTCGTCGGCGCAACGACTTGTAGCGGCAGAGGGGCAGTGGCGGCGTGCAGTTCGCATGGTGCACCGGGGTGCTCCAGGCCGAGGGGTGGAGATGCTCTCGGCGCGCCCTCCGGCGGCTGATACAGAGAGCACTCGTCGGGCTCTGCAGGATCGTCATCCTCCGTCGGCGTCCCCGTTGGCCCCTTGGATCGACCCCTTTGTGCCCCCAGAGGGCCTTCTCCTCGATGCAATCACGGAGGATCTAGTTGTGGAGGCCTTGCGGGAGGCACCGCGAGGCTCTTGGGCCGACCCAGGGGGTCTGACTTGCGACATGCTCCGTGACCTTGTCCTTGACACTCCGGGTAGGCCGGAGTCTCTGATGGCTGTGGTTTGTCTCATCCTTGCTGGGGTGCTCCCGCGGGAGGCTGCCACGTTCTTGGGGCGCAGTCGCCTGGTTCCCTTGCTCAAGGGGGACACCGAGGAGGAGGGGGTCCGTCCCATTGCCGTGGGTGAGGCATTGTTCCGGCTGGCTGGTCGGGTCTTGCTGCTGCGGGATAAGGAGAAGATCACAAAGGCGTTGCAACCTTTGCAGTTTGGGGTGGGCGTGTCAGAAGGGGCGGCGCTACTGGTGCGGGGGGTGCGGGCCATCTTGGGTGCACATCCCTCATTTTGGCTTCTCCGCCTCGACATTCGCAACGCCTTCAACGAGATTGAGCGCAACAGCGTGTTTGCGGCAGTGCGTGACAGGGGTCTTGGCTCTTGGGTGCCTTTCTTGCGACAGTTCTACACGTCCCCTGGGCAACTGCTGTTTTTTGGGGTGAGTGCGCCAGCCGTCTTGGAGAGTCAGCGCGGGGTGCGGCAAGGTGACCCGTTGGGGCCTGTCCTCTTTGACTTAGCCCTTCTGCCAATGTTGGAGGCGGGTGCGGCAGAGTTGCGTAGCCAACAGGGGGCTGCGTTGGGGCACGTCGCGGCCTTCCAGGATGACACCACCATTTGCGCCGAGCCGGAGGCCTTGGCCAGGTGCTTCTCCTCCATGCTCCGAGTGGCTAGCGACCACGGGCTTTAGGTTCAGCCGAAGAAGTGTCTCTTGATGGAAACTGGGGCAGCCCTCAGGGAGGTGATCAGGCTCACTAAGAGCCGCCTAGGCAGGACCAACTGTTTGTGAGAGGGAGTTGCAGGTTGCACAGACAGAAATTACGGAAGCAAATGTAGGTCTGCAGAGAACGCGAATGTCTGAATCAACTCTTGAGTGAGAAAGTACATCATCACAGCTTTCTAACAAGCCCTTATATGCTTCATTTGGCTAAGGGAGCACTGAGATCCACTCTGTCAAAGCTCACCCTCTAGCACACTCCTAACCTAGCGGGATGAGCGGTAGTCACCTTGTCACACAAGAGAATTATGTCTCGCACGGCCTGCACGGCTAATAATCATGGACTGGTCCTTCCTTGAAGTCTCTTGGACGTCCTCCAGCCGTCTTTTCTCCTGGAAGGCCGCTCTCAGCCGTCCTGGCCAATAATCCTGCTGCCTTTTGAGCTCAAAGTGCTCAGGTCGTCACTTGAACCCGACCCATGATCTCCAAAGTGTGGAAATCCATATCTCACTCAAACGGACTCCAAATCGAGTTCCGTAAAGTGCGTTAGAACCTGTAGAACATCCTCTATGCAACTGTCATGCCAGATGATTTTTATCGAGCAACCTATTTTTGTCACTTTCGGGCACTCTCATATCCATCATTCTCCCACTTTGCGAGAATAAAAATCACACAAGTCCGCACTGTCCCCTCAGCTGTTGAAAGCGGTGCGCTGCCAGCGGCTTGGTCGGGAAGTCTGCCAACATCATGCTTGAAGGGCAGAACTTGATCTTCACCACCTGCTTCGCCACGAGCTCGCGGATGAAGTGGTACCGCAGGTCGATGTGCTTGGTGCGGGCGTGAAACTCGGCGTTCTTGGTCAGAGCAATGGCGCTCATGTTGTCACAGTAGATGGTGGTCGCTGTGGTCTGCTGCTGTCNGCACTTTCAGGCACGTTGGCTGGAATTCCATCAACAGTGGAGGGGGTGGAGCTGTTGGGCTGTCCTATTGGGTCTGCTAGGTTTCGGAGGGGCTGGGGGGAGGAGTGGCTACGTGAGTAGACCTGTGAGCTCCTATTGCTCCCGCAGCCAGAGGATCTTTAGGCGGCGGTGACGATGCTCCGGCTGTGTATTGTACCCCGGTCAGACTTCCTTGTGCACGCTCTGCCCCCTGACGCCGACTGGTTGCGGGTGCTGGGGGAGTTCGATTCCGCAATTGGCAAGCCGCGGTATCCGAAGGACGAGCATGAAGCTTGGGCGCAGTGTAGGCTTGCACGGGCACTTTGACGAGAAGTTAACGGGAAGTGGACGCAGTGAGGGTGCGGGTAACTGTCACTCCTCACGCGCATTGCACCAGATAAGCAGAGAGTGGACGAGGTGCTGGTCAGCACGAGCGTTGATCAGAGATGAATAGACGGAGGAATTGGAGGCACAAGAAAAGCGGCGGAAGAGAACTGGGGGTAGGGCAGAGCCCGGGCCAAACAGAACGCAATGAACCGATGGAACTGGTTAACTGAGTAAGAGACATGCAGTACATTAAGTAGTTAGACTATCCTAGGCAGGTTCTACCACTAGTCCTACTCGTATGGCGGTCAGTACGCTAGCCGTAGCCGCAGCCGCCTTGCTGCTGCTGCTACTCTTGGTGGTGTGGGAGTCGGGAGCCCACTCGGTATCCTAGCTTGTTGGTTTTGATGCTGCTGTGTGCCAACCGGAGCTTCCTGAGCCTGCTGGTTGGCCGTGGGAGCAAACGCGTAGCGTGGGAACTCTTTGGCGCGTAGTAGGGACCGGGGAACAGTTGTTCCATTACGTCTATGGAGGCGGTAGCGAGAGCCGTTGTTACCGTTGGCTGTTTATCGTAGGATGACTCGCGGGAGGGCTTGGCGATCAAGAGGCCGTCAGCGCCGTCAGTCGCTGACTTGCCAATGCGGAGTTGCAAGGACGTGAACTGTCTCACAGAATATTTGTGTTGTGGGTCTTTGGGGCACCGGGGGCAGATGGGAACATTTTGGGGTAAATGGTAAATAGGATGCAAGCCTTGTGACTCTTGCACGATATTTGGACACGCCCCCACAAGGTCACAAGGCTAGAGGATGGTGAATGGATGAAGCCTGGTGGGGGAGTGAAGCAGTGGGACCAGAGGGGAAGTGCTTGTGGAGTGTGTTGTCTTGCTCGTGGCAGTGGGACATCTGTTGTGGGTGAGAAGAGCGGAGTTGTGGCAGCGAGCGCTGCTATTGGATGAGTACCTGAATCTGAGAGGAGTCAAGCAGGACTGTCTTGGAGATGGTCTGGGAGAAGATAGAGGTCAAGAAGAGGAGATATGTGAGTTGAAGTGTGTGTGTTGCAGAGGCCATGAGGAAACAGCAGTGAATTCTTTGGCGGACAGGGCGGTACAGGTGTGGCACGATGCAATGCTGGTCCGTGTATGGAAGAGGAGATGGACGGAGGAGACGATTCTGTGAGAGGTTCTGCTGATGGTTTCGGGTTGAGCAGTAGGCGTGCTGTAGGTGCAGTCAGGGGAGATGACAAGGGGAGTGCCGTCCTAGAGCCGTACTTACGTGAAGTAATGGAGATGATGTATGGTTCCATTGGAGTGCTGCCGTTGCAGAGAAGAGTTGTTTGTGGCATGAGCTGATTGTTGTTGTTGATGTTGGACCCAGAGGTGGGGAAAGCTGCAGTCGTACGGGTTTGGCGTACGGTGATGGTAGCTTGCACTGAGAGGTTGTTGCAGAAGGTTCAGTCGGTGTTGTTGATGAGGTGATAGCATCGTCACATGATGAGGAAGACAAGTTTCTGCAGGCAGGCATTGATTCAGGAGTTGGTAGGGTTGTTGCAGCTTGGGGGAACGTCATGCTGTTTGATGCTCATGCTGGAAAGGCTTCTGGTGTTGCTGATGCGGAAGAGGATAATGTTGCCAATTTTGGTGCAGGGGATGAGCCAGGCAATGTGAGGATGGAGGGCAGGTGTGGTGAGACAGCTTTCTTTGTAATCTGGAGAAGCAGCGCCCATTGTGTTTCTTCAGGAGTTTGTGGAGTGAGTAGAGTTGGAGCTGATTCGGAGATGAATGCTTGCAGTTGCTGCTGCAGTGGGGTAAGGAATGTTGTTCTTCTATGCCCCATGGCCACTGCTATGGGTTGACGGACAGGTTGGGCATGCACTGCTCTCTGGAGTAAGTCCCCCAAACCTTGTCCGTGGTGCAAGTCCAAGCGAGACACCAGAAGTGTAGCGCAACGGATAGCATGTTGGACTTAGGGACAACAGGTCCTGCGATCGAGCCTTGATGTGGAAGGAGGTTTTTTGACCTTCTAGCACAGGGGAAGTTTCTTAGACATTTCTCCATGCATGAGGAGAGTGCGCCACTTGGCGGTCAGTGGATGCGCCAATTGGCGGACTGGTGAGGTGGTGTGGAGTGAC
>SZWC01022090.1:16984-33543 GCA_023375785.1 Penium margaritaceum | reverse complement strand
ATGACATCTGGGGCTCTGGAACAGTGGTCGGTCAGCTCCAGACGGGTAGTCCGCCGCCTGTCATTGCGCCGGTGTCACCAGGGCCGCCTGCCTCAGGGATCTGCACAAGTATGGACACGGCCGAGTGGTCATAGTAAACTGTACAGGAACTGCACAAAGCACAACACCATATTCATGCAGATCCCTGATGCAAACCCTAGTGGTACCGGTGCATCATCATCTGGTAGCGGAATACCGGCTTGGAGCTGACCGAAGACTGTTCTAGAACTCTGAACGCTAGACGGGACCTCCTGCAATTTTTCTACAGCACGCAGGAGTTTATCGGTGGACTGGTCCTGGGCCGAATTTGCATGTTTTTGCATTGTGTGTTCGCTCTTTTATTTTGCATGCATGCATGACCAGTCATAGCGTCCGGCTTTTGAACCTACACGTCTAGGTTCAGACACCGTAGCGTTCTGACATGTCTGCGCAACGTTACGGCCAAAACCGTGGTTTTGGGCCAGATTTAGGTCAGATCTTGCACTGCCGCGTGCGACACCCGCCATGCGCCGCGGAAGGTACTTATGCCATCGTCCTATCATTTGTCATTTCTCTCTGCAAATGCTATTAAAACATTTTGACACTTTGCCTAGTGTCTCCTAGCCAGACCCTTGCCGTTGTGTGCACGACTTGTGACTGTCGTCACTGTCTGACCTGGCACTGACGCCTAGTCAGCGGATGCGTCACTAGGAAGCTTCCATGCATCTTCTCATGGTATCAGAGCGGTGAGACAATTCTCACCGAGCTCCGCAGCAAAGACGCAGCAGAGCAGCAACAGTGAGAGTCCCTACTACAGCATATCCGTAGGGACCTATCCACGACACCTGACTGCCGTCAACGTCGCTCACCATCATCACGTGAGATCACATCAGCAGTAGCCGCTAGCGGCAGCAGGCGACAGCTGTAGCAGGCTGCCAACGTTGCCACATGCAGCAACAGCATTGAGCAGCAGCAGCAGTAGCACAGCAGGAGCGCTACAGCAGCGGCAGCAGCAACGACGGTAGCAGCGCGCTGTGGCAGCAGCACAACAGCAGCGTGCGGCGACAGTAGCACAACAGCAGCAAAGCAGTAGCAGCAGCAGCAGCAGCAGTGATAGCAGTATAGTAGCAGCGCAACAACAGTGGCAGCAGCAACGTAGCAACAGCGGCGACAGTAGCAACGCGCGGCGGCGGTAGCAGCGCACAGCAGCTGCAATGCGTAGCGACAACAGCAGCAGCACGTGGCTGCTGCCACGGCTGCGCACGCAGCCGCGCGGCTGCTGCTGCAGCTGACGACGTAGCAGTAGCAACAGCTGAGCGAAAGCTCGTGCACAGCTTCCGCGCAGCTTCCGTGAGGCTGCTGCAGAGCGATCGCCTGCTCGCGTAGCGACCGCGAGGGTTGACAAAAAAACAAAAAAGGGGAGGGGAGCTAACGTCAGCATCTTTCCTTGCTGACATCATCAGGTCATGCTGATGTCAGCGACTTCCTGCTGACGTCAGCACTTTCCTTGGTGAAACTTTTGGTCTGACAGTCAAAATTTGCTAGCATTTCAAATCTTCGAGAAACGCTAAGCTTTCCGTAATTTGACCACGTTGACGTCTCTGCCCATAATGAGAGGTGACATGACTCCGTTCGGTGATAAGGGGAAAAGGGTACGAGATCCCTCCTCAGGGGTCATGAGCCCACGTTCACATGCTATTGAGGACCCGCGCAGCCAGCAGGACGAGATGAATTGCCTATAACGGGAGTAGACTGACGCCCTCCGTACCCTCACCGAGTTTCTTCAGGGTCATTCCACGACCCCACGACAGACCTCTGAGGGAGCGGCCGGTGCCGCACCCTCTACAAAGCAGTTAGCTTCACCACCAGAGACAGGAGCTGGAGCCGACCCGCCACCTCTTGATCCTTGGGATGAGGATCCAGATATGCCAAACATGGAGGGCGACTCCCCCAAGCGTGAGATTCGTGTGCTTCAGGAACGTCTCCTCCAGCTTCTGACGAGCTCTTGGCGACCACACACATCTCGCTTTCCTGAGATTCGATCGTTGCCTGATCTCCAACCCAGCGACTTCCCTCTTCCCGGCGTCTTTCGCATCCCTTGTCCTTCCCAACCTGTGGTTGCTCTCCCTACGGAACGGCAACCCAAGGACTTCGAGACACCATCCCCACTGTACGTCAGCGAGGACGACTTTGACTGTTGGGAGATCCTCTCCCAGGTTTGGGCCACTTTAGAGGGCGTGTGGCCCTACTACCACAGTCCGTATCAGACTAAGGAATGAGCACAGGTGCTGACAGCGGTTAGGGCGATGCGCGGACTTCTCTACGCCATGTTGCGTGAGACAGTCGTCGACTTCTGCTCGTTCCTTGGCGACGCGGGCACAAGCACCGGCGCTGATCCACGCGCAGGCTGGGACTTGGCAATATCACTGCTTGCTGTAGAGACACACGCCACCCACGCCACGCACATTCGTGCCTTTCACTCCATTCGTCAGGGGCCTGCTGAGCCTAGAGCCGACTACTAGCGACGCGCCGTACGTACCTACACGCGCCTTGGGACCTCAGGAGGTACACAACTGTGGGCGCTCCGCACGATCATGCTCGGAGTTCGCCTTGAGCACACAGACAACTTCACGAGGTATAGCGATGCCGTGCTCGAGCCCTTTATGGCTCAGTGCAGCTTCTTCCCTAAGCGCACAAGCTTTTTTTCCAAGCGAATTCTGCCCGTGAGGCAGCAGTGGTTCATCAGGAGATCCCGTTGCTGAAGCAGACGTCGCATCACTACTGACGCCCCTCCCATACTATCCTTCTCCATCCTCTGCCACCTCATCCTCTTCCCCTTCTACCCCGATTACGCCGACTCTAACACAGGGTGTCGCGGTAGCAGCACAGGAGAAGAAGGGATGATGCAGGCGTGGCTCAGGCCAGCAGCAGTCACAGTAGCAGCCATCATCGGGCAGAAGCAGTGGACGCTCTGTTCACTACTACAACTATGGAGGTGCTCATCGCTACACCGAGTGCCAAAAGCCGCTTGACTGAGCGTGGATTACTTGCCGACTTCAGGCTGCGCACGCACAACGGTCTACGTCGAGCAGCACATCCTCTGGGCACACGGCGACCACGACCGCGGTAGTTCCCGCTTCACCACCGACGAGCAGTGGCGAACCGGACCTACATGAGCGTACCATTGCCAAAATCCGCCACCTTCTGGCTCTTTGCTTTCAGGGAGGTACGAGTGTGTTGTCACAGCCAGGTGGTTCACAGCCTGTGTGTTTGTCTATTCTTGTTGCTGGGGATGACTTGCGTGGGGGGCCACAGTCGGCATGTGATGACGATGGGCCTGACTGTATCGATTGGATTTATGAGTCTCACCTTTGTGCTCTTCGTCGTTCCTCCCTATTTGTTGCCGAGCATCTGTTTGAGGCCGAGTGTTCCGTTTCCCGTTGTATAGTGAATTCCTCTAGTCGAGATTTCGGTGGCACTTGGATCATTGATTCCGGTGCCACTCATCATATGACTTGTTCTCGTAGTGACTTCGTTGTTCTCGGCCCTGTTGTGTATGTTCGTTCCGTTCGTAGAGGCTCTCTTCAGTCCTTGCCAGTCCAGGGTGTTGGGGTCGTGTATTTTGATGGTCCGTCTGGCCCCCAGTATCTTTCCGAGTTGCTGTTTGTGCCTGACCTTGAGCTTAGTTTGCATTCTATCTGTGCCTACACACTGATGGGACTCTCTGTGGAGCATACTGTAGACTCCGCGACTGTGACTGCCATTCACACTCATAACGTTGTTCTTCGTGCCTCTGTTGTGGATGACCTGTATCGTGTCTCTCAGACTTTTGCTCCTTGGTCTCCCTCCCCTTGAGCTCGTGTTTTTGTCACAGGTGTTCTGTCACCTGAGCACCAGTGATTGCTTCATCGCCGTCTGTGTCATGTAGGCACCGACACTATGTCAAAGCTTATTCGGACACAGTCCATCCTCGGTCTTGACGCGGCTTCTTTCAAGAAGCTGCCCAAGACTGACTGTCTATTCTGCACTTAGGGTAAGATGCATACCCTGACTCCCGCTCTCACACACTTCACCCCCTCGAGATAGTCCATTTGGACCTACTTGGTCCTCTTCCTGTTGAGTCTCTGTCCGATCCGGGTCGATATGTCCTGACCCTGACGGATGACTTCACCCGCATGCAGTGGGCCTACAGCCTGCGCCAGAAGAGTGATGCCACTCTCGCAGTTTGCCTCTGGCTAGTGATGGCTGAGCGTCAGTCCTGCCACACGATGCACACCTTCTGCTCGGATCATGGCGGCAAGTTTTTGGCAAGATGGACAGCTTCTTCGCCGAGCACGGGATTTTTGACCAGGTCTCCGCTCCTGCTACTCAAAAGAACGGTGTTTTTGAGCGCTGGAACCGCACCATGGAGGGTGCCATTCGCGCTATGCGGTGTGAGTGCGGACTCCCGGAGTCCTTCGCTTTTGAGGGATTCGCCTACATGACTTAGGTCTGGAACCGCCTCCTGCACGGTCCCCTTTCGAACCACGTCACACCGTATGAGCTCTGGTTCGGCCACAGTGCTGACATGCGCCTCGCTCGCGTCTGGGGATCCTTGGCTTCTGTGTGGTACACAGAGGACCAGCAGGGGTCCAAGGTCTCACCGCGAGGTCGCTTGTGTGCCTTTGTAGGCATCTACCTGTGGTCAAAGGCCTGGCGCTTTTGGGACCCTACTCGTTGTCCCATTGTTGATTCACGTGACGCGCTCTTCTTTGAGTCCCTCACCTACCGTGATCTGACATCGATCGTGTCGTTGACCGTCTTGCACGTTCCTACATGTGAGATTTCTCGACTGATGGGGGAGTCTATGCCTACGAGCACCTCTCGCCAGGCTGATGTGTCCATTCGAGCTCCCTCCACTTCTCCGTCTCCGACTCTTCATGACCAAGCAATCATCGTTGTCGGCCTAGAGACCTCTCCCACCCCGCTGGCTTCTACTCCTGTTCCCTCGCACCCAACATGTACCCATGATCCTATATCTGTGCGTAGTCCTGTGACCGTACTTGTGTCCACCGGCACTCCTGCCTCTGTGCGTGGTCCTGCCTCACCTGCTCCTATTGTCGAACCGAATCCCGTGTCTCCCACACACGCATCTCCTTGCACGGCATTGCTAGCTCCCTTGCCTCAGCCCTCTCCAGCTGTGCTCATGCCTGGTCCTAAGCCCGCGGTCCGTCCCTCGAGCCAAGGTTACTCCCGTGAGCCCGGCGGTTGTCTTCGATCATTGGACTCTAGAGCACAACGAGTGTCTGGTCCCGCACCCAGGCGCTCCACTCGCAGCATCGCGAGTGGTGATCCCGACACAAAACCCGTAGGCCTAAGTGTCCACACGGAGCACACAGAGGTACATCCAGCGTGCCATGTAGGGCACGTGCTCGTCACTTGCGAGTTTCATATCTCTTGTGATGCAGCAGCCGACCTTGTGGTCGTCAAACCTAGCAGTGAGGCGTGCGCTCTTGCCACGCAGAGCTCTTCCTCTTTGGTGCCTGACCTGGGCACACTAAGGGAAACTCTCTCATCACAGGATGCCGACGCTTGGCATGTTGCTTGCGAGGATGAGCTGCGCGCCATTGGAGAGCACGGAGTTTACAAGCTAGTCGACCTTCCACCTAGGAGGAAGGCTATTCAGGTCAAGTGGGTCTTTCGTAAACAAGTGAAGCCGGATGGCTCACAAAAATGCCACAAGGCTTACTTGGTTGTCGATGGGTACTCTCAGGTTGACGGTATCAATTACACTAGCATATTTTCCCCTGTCGACCGCATGATCTCACCTTGAGCTCTCTTCGGTATAGTGGCTTAGCATGACTGGGAACTGCACCAGATGGATGTGAGCAATGTGTTCCTCCATGGCTCTCTGGATGAGGAGATTTATGTGGCTCAGCCACCGGGCTTTGAGGACGGTGACAAGGTTTGGCGCTTGCGCAAATCCTTGTACGGCCTCAAGTAGTCTCCTTGGTGTTGGAACCAGGAGATCACTGGCACCCTGACTCGTGCGGGATATGTACAGGGCGAGGCAGATCCCTCTCTCTTCATCTGACAAATGTCTGAGCGGTTCACCGCCATCCTGGTCTATGTCGACAACCTTCTAATCGCGTCTCCTTCACTAGAGACTGTGAAGGAGGCCAAGGTTGTCCTCTAGACTGCCTTCAGGATGAAGAACCTTGAACCTGCAACAGTGTTTCTTGGCATGGAGATCGTGCGAGACCGCAGACGTTGTACTCTACTACTGCATCAGGCCCGATATGCACGTGTTGTGGAGGAGCGCTTCAGCGACCTCCTTGGCGCAGTGCCCACGGCTTCCACACCTCTCACGCCTAACGGGCAGGATGCCCCAAAGGTGGACGATCCCACACAACTGGGGGAGACAGTGGATGTGACCTTGTACCTCAGTCTCATCGGATCTCTGATGTACCTGGCCACTACCACACGTCCCAACATCACCTTTGCCATCAACCTCCTTTTTCAGTTCTCGCAAGCTCCATGTGCTAGAGCCCTTCACGCGACTGTGCAAGTGGTGCGGTACGGGGTCTCCACACGGTACCTCGGACTTTGCTTTCGTTGGCAGTATTCGGTGGTCCTTTACGCTACACTGACAGCGACTGGGCCTGGAGCCCAGATGGACGCAGTCGCACCAAGTGCGTGTTCTTGCTCGATGGTACCGCTGTGTCCTGGCGCAGTAGGAAGCAGGGCTGCATTGCACGTAGCTCATCGAAGGTAGAGTATGTTGCTCTGGGTGTAGGGGCTGCTGAGGTGGTATGGTTGCAGCACTTGTTCCTTGAGCTGGGTCAGTCAGTACCTGCCATTGTGCTTCGTTGCAACAACCATAGTACTCTTGCCATATTAGAGAACTCTGGTGTCTTTCATGCTCGCATGAAGCACATTGCGGTTGAGCATCACTTTGTGCATGATCTAGTGGAGCGACACGTGATCTCCGTCATTTGGGCTGGCACTGACATGCAGCGTGCTGACTTCTTGAAAAAGGCACTAGCACGCGGAACGTTCCTGGTGGCCATTCGTTCTGTAGGGCTTCGCCCCTTGCCTGAGAGTGGCTGAGTGTGGGGTGTGTTTGAGTCCGTATCACATCTGTTGTTGCACTCGTTGTCGTACTCATCTCAGTGCTGCACGTGTATGGACATGCTTACCATCGGGTCATGGGGGAGTGTTGTGATTTCTGACGTTCGTGTCGACCTTTACAGTTTCTGTGACCACTCGGTCGTGTCCATATTCGTGCACATCCCTGATGCGGACCCTGGTGGTACCAATGCATCATTTGGTGGCAGAATACCAGCTTGGAGCTGAGTGAAGATCGTTCCGGAGCTCTGGACGCTACCAGGGACCTCCTGCAGGTTTTTCTCAACATGCAGGAGTTTATTGGTGGACTGGCCGTGGGCCCTATTTGCATGTTTTTGCATTGTGTGTTCACCATTTGATGCTGGATGCATGCATGTGACCAATCATAGCTTCGGGCTTGTGATCCTGCATGTCTAGGTTTAGATGGCGTAGCGTTCTGTCATGTCTGCACAAAGTTACGGCCAAAACAGTGGTTTTGGACGGGTTTGAGGACAAATCTTGCACTGCCGCGTGCGACACCCGCAGTGCGCCGCGGCAGGTACTTATGCCATGGACCTGTCATTTGTCATTTCTCTCTGGAAATGCTATTGAAGCATTCTGAAACTTTGCCTTGTGTCTCCTAGCCAGACCCTTGTCGTTGTGTGCACGACTTGTGACTGTCGTCACCGTCTGACCTGGCACTGACGCCTAGTCAGCGGCTGCGTCGCTAGGCAGCTTCCACGCATCTTCTCACTATGTTGCATCCCTCATTCAACCCAAGGGCGGAGNTGGACTATGGGATCTCCAACATGTGCACTGAGTTAGATCCAATCTGTTAAAATGTGAGCCCCAGCTGGGAGCCGCTCATGGGTGACCGTAAGATTCTGAAGATTTTTAGCCTTACTCAAGGTTTATGACGCATTATTGTGTCAGCCACCCTTCAAGTCTGCCACTCTCAGCATCTTCTAATGATAAGTAGCTGGGTAGGCACAAAGCCAGCTAGGCATGACCTTCAAGCTCCTTCCACGCCCACTAAACTCATCACAGCAATGAATGGCACAGAAGATGAACATGTTACCATATTGTGCTGTGAACAAACAAAGTTTTGGCGGATCGAAAGTGATGTGCAAGTTGCTCAGTGGAGGTTTGCTTCGTGATTCAACTCTCGTAGTTATCAGCCAGCTGGACCTGGGAAGGGATCAATGAATTTTCTGTGGATTTACTGATAATAGTCAAGAGAAAGGAACTTCAGTCCGGATCACAATAAGAGTCCGATTCTCACAGTGAAACCTTCTTGTTGGTCCAAAATAAACAGGCCCAGTCCAGATTGCAGCTTCATTTCTTTGGAATGGAAAGAAAGAGAATTGGTTACTCTCTCTTCCAACTTTGGGACTTCCCTCTGTCTCCCACCTAGCATACAAGTTCATGTAAAGGTTGCAGCACTATCATAATCTTCTCCTTCTCCCACGGCAGTAGGACTTGACAAGCAAACTGGAACAATTCTTTGCTCGCATCAATGAGCCAAACCCCGTCCTCCTCTGTACACTCCTTGAGCAAGGGTATGAGGCCGCTGTGCCCCAAGAAGGGGGCAACGTCCCCCGGTGCATCCAAGTCGGAATAACACAAACCATGATTGCCAGAGACTCCGGCCCACATGGGGTGTCCAGGACGAGATTCCAAAGCATATCACATGTCACCCCCCCTCCCACGAGCTCCTGAACCTCCCGGTGCCTCTCACTAGGCCTCCACCTCCATTTCCTCTATGACACTGACCAAGACAAAGCCCTCCGGTGGAACAAAGCAATCAATCCAGGGGGCCGGCAAGGATGATGACAAGGGATTTCTCTTCAGGAGAACTTGATGAGTGGTTTCATTTACTGAGACGACCCTCCACGCTACCTGTCACCAGATTCATGGCGTCGAGCGGTTTTGTCCCACCCAAGTTTCGCACCTTCTCTGGCATGCCAGTTCCAACAACTTGCTCTGGCACCTCCAGTGCCTGTCCCATCTTGGATAGACAACCCGTAATCAACATCTTCTTACAAGGGAACAAGTGGAATAAGACCTGCTACATGTGTCGCCTTTCATCCAAGACCACATCATTGCACCACGAGTTGAGATCTTGTAACAAACTCGTTATAGGTTGACCACGAGTTGAGAGTCCCACGTGACCAACACGTGATGCAACCCCGCCTCCTTTGTCAAGCTTATCCCCAAGCAAACTGCTGCATACTCTGCCTCATTGTTGGTCAACGGGCTCTCAGTCGTTGCCAAGCAGGGTGCACAACAGTCCCATGGGGATGAAATGGCACTGTCACCAACCCAAGGATTGCGCATGTCAGTGGTACCATCAAAGAACATCGAGGAGGGAGAAGGTACCCGCGGCAAAAGGGGGTGGTGGTAGAGAAAACTGACAAAGGAAAAAGGTTGAAACAGGTGGGGGAGGAGGAGGAGGGGGTAAGATTGGGGAGGTGAAGGAGGAGGGGGAGGAGGAGGGGGAGGAGGAGGGGGAGGTCGAGGAGGGGGAGGTTGCGGAGGGGGAGATCAAGGAGGCTGTGTTTGAGGAAGGAGAGGTGGAGGTGTTGGCTATGGAGGAGGAGAAAGAGGTGGAGACAGTGGAGGTGGTGCTGGTGGTGGATGTGGAGGTACCGGTGGAGGTGGAGGTGGAGGTGGAGGTGGAGGTGAAGGTCGAGGTCAAGGTGGAGGAGGTAAAGATAGAGGAGGACCTGGTGCTGGAGGCAGTGGCATAGGCTGCGGTGGAGATGGAGGTAGAGGTGGAAGTGGAGATGGTGGAGGTGGAGGCGGAGACGAAGGCGGAGGGGGAGATGGAGGATAAGTTGGAGGTGCAAATGGAGGTGGAGTTGAAGAAGGTGATGGAGGTGGAGGTGGAGATGGAGGAGTTCGGTGTGGAGGTAGTGGAGGAGGTGGAGGAGGAGGAGGAGGTGGTGGAGGTATGGGAGGAGGAGGTGGTGGTGGAGGTGGAGAGGGTAATAGGCAGAGAGGGCATAGACAGAGGGAAATGCAAGAGACATGGAGGGGAGGATGGAGGATGATGGAACAAGGGAGGGGGCAAGGGAAGAGACAAAGGAGGAGGGAGAGAAAGCGACATAGAGGAGGGAAAAAGAAGAGGAAGATACTAAAGAGGAGGGGGTAGAGGAAGGGATAGGAGAGCAAACAGAAGGTGGGGTAGGAAAGGGATTGGGGAATGTTACAGAGGAGGGGTTGGGGGATGTAACGAATCGGTACGGGAAGCTTGGCCCACTGGGCCAAAACCGCGGTTTTGACCCAATGGGCCAAGCTTCTTGTACCAATTCGTTACACTGGTATGAGAGCGACAGGGTTCAAGTCCCTCTATGGAGGCCGAAGGCGAGTCTACTCCTGGGTGGGAGGAGTGTAGCTGGGGCCGGCCTCTCCTCATGGCTTGAACGGGTCCCTGGCCTGTGGGTGGTTGGACGGGATGGATTGACTGTCTGAGACCCTCAATCACCATGGTTTTGGCCCAGTTGGCCAAGCTTCCTGTACCAGTTCGTGACAAGGGAGTAGGGGAGAAAGAGGGGTCACAGAAAGGCACACAGGAGGAGGTGGGGGCACAAGAGGAGGGACGCACAAGGGAGGGAACTCGAGGGAAAACGAAAGGGGCAGGGACATTAGGGTGCATACAATACCGACCTTGTGAGGTGAAGGACTGATGAGCCCTAGGTGCTTTAGGCTAGGTACTCCGGGCTCATTCCCTGACCTTCCCCCTCTCCTATTGTGGAAGAAAGTGGTAAATAAATGGAGCCTTACGCACATACAACAATGCCTCGTGGTGCCAACCTCTCTGCACACTGCACCCTTGGACAACCGATCCATGCACCAGTGTCAGGGGCACTGGTTACCGGTGGTGAAGGGTGTCTGGCAAAGGAGTATCCCATCCGGGGGCATGGCCATCCAGATTGATGAGCGACTCAAGGTGACATCCAAGAGGAAAAGGCGCAGTCCGGGCTTCCTGCGTCTGGCCGGCAACCGCGACAAGACCAAGCCGTAGGGGGTCCTGGCTGGAACATACAAGCTGTGGTGGACGACAAAGGAGAGAGCCCTGGCCAGCAGACACCTGTCCAGTTCCAGCCTGCATGAGAGGGAGTGATTGTGAGTACACGAGTGGCACCTACTATGGTCGCTCAGCGGAGCCCCTGCCTCAAGAGCCCCCATGTGATCCTCAAACCCATGTCACCGCAACTTGCCAAACCCGCGGTGGAAGGCGAGGAGAACGCTAGGGCGTAGCACAGGGGTGTCAAGGCATGGATCCCAAAAATACAGTGGCGGAAGGGTGTAGTCCGTCAAGTCTCTGTCATGCTTACAAAATCCATCCTTTGACCTCTAGTGCTTTTGTAGATGCCCTCGCTGTCATTTTTGTTCTTTTGACAACGTCATGTAACATGTTCATGGCTATTGTAGAATGCGAATTTCATGTAGAATATGTTGAGGTGAATCAGTCACTGAATAGATTTCACCAAATAACATGGTCGTTTTATCTAGCCCATAGAGAGGTAAATGTACAAAGTTTTCAAGACCGCTTTAAATGACAAGAGGAAGGGGGGAGAGGGAAGGAATTAAGGTGGGGCTAAGGGATAGGCAAAATGGGAACAGGGAAACTACAGTGGAGTTTACAGAGTGGAACAAACTCATTGAGCGGATGGGTGTGCAAAGTGGGAGGCCAATGCTTGACATCCTCCGGAGAAAGATGGGAAGTGTGCAAATGCAGACTGGAATCTTTAACTAGCCGAAAAGCCCTAAAAAGGTTGTACCAGCAAAGTATCATGCATGACATCATTCTCATCTTTGTCATAAGCTTTGTTTGTATTGGGTTTCTACAGAAACCTCTTTTCCTTTCTTGTGACTTTCTCCTCTTTTCCAAGATAAAGGCCCTTTCTACTAGTTTTTCTCATCTTTCTCAGTTTTTCTGCATTCCTTCTGTTTGTTTGTCTTCATTTCAGCCACAATGACCAGTGCTAGCAGTTTTCCATATTTGGTACCACGTCTAAGCTGAGCCATACGCAATCGCCAGCACTGAGCATTTCATCTCTATGATGCCGGTCCATTTCTAAATTCATAGCGGCTTCTGTCCTTGTAGGAGTCTTCGTGTTTCATCCAAAACGTAGAATAAATCTTGTTGGTGGATGTTGATTGCGCAATCTTTGCTCTGGCTTTGAAGTCCTATCAAAGTGGAAGGAATTTTATCGTAGACCACTTTGAATGAAGTTAGACCCATTGCAGTGGAAGTTGTGAAGGTGTATGCGTATTCAACAGTCAACAGCTTTTTCGTCCAACCTGAGTAGTGTGGTTTTGCACAACGTGCGGAGAAGCTGTTTGTGCGTCTGATTGGTCTTCTTAGCCCGTCCGTTGCCTCTTTTTTTTTGCACCATCAATCGCTCGATCTCACTGCCATAACGTGTCATCATTTGGTGTGAAACACAGCTAGTGAAGTGGTCGTCTATGACACTGATGATGGTACTTTACACGCTGAGTCACACAATTGGCTTTAGAAGTAATTTTGTTCCCACTGTGGTGATGATTATTATCGTTGGGATGAAGTTGGTTTTTATAACATCTGTTTGAGAACCTGTCCACTACCACTTCTGATGGCATCCTAGCCATCAGAAGTGGCCAACAACCTTATCACAAAATTCATGTTGATGCCCATCAACGGCTCTCCTGGAACAGGAAGAGGTTGAAGTAGTCCTCGTGGCCTTGTGCGACAAAATTTCTTCCATTGAAAGGTGCTACGTGACTTGCATAAATATGCCATGTAGTTCTACATCTTGTCCCACCATTTTTACTTAACTAGATTCTTCAGCGTCATGTCCTCACCGAAGTGTCCACCTCCACCGGTATTGTGGCAGGTCTTCAACTGCATCCATTGCAACTCCTCCTTTGGTGGTTTAACAACCTGGCAAGTGAATCACCATCACAAGTAAGGGCTTTTCAACAAACATGTAATCTTGTCTTACCCGTCAAACTCCTCGTAATCCTTTGTAGGTATTCTTAGGGGTACGAGTCTTGTTTGATTAGTAACGTGTTGACCTCGACCATCCATTTTGGTTGCCCATCGAGATCATTTGCTGGATTCATTTTTCCAAATCGGTACTCGATATGGCAGTCAAAGTTGGAATGAAGGAACTCCATCCATCAAGCTTTTTGGCAGTTAACTTTTGGCCTAATCTTGAGATGTTTGTGCGCAGGGTGGTTGGTGCGGACAATGCATCGCTAGTATTCTTAATGAAACCATCATGTTTTGACCTTGTGCAAGACTGCAAGCATCTCCTATGTCTACACTACATAGTTGAGTTATATTTTGTACAGTTTTATAAAATGTACGCAAGCGGTTCTTCTCTACACTCATTCTCTTGGAGGAGAATGGCTTCGATTGCTTGATTAAACGTGTTGGTGGGCCATGACGTAGTCCACTGTCACATCCACAAATCGTGGGGGTCGCACCAAGGTCAAAGTGTTTTTCAAACAGTTCAGCACTTCTTCTTCACTATCTCTCCAATGTCATTCAACACTTTGACAATTGAGATCAAAGAGAGGCACTGAGACATAGGCGTGGCTCTTTACAAATCAACGGTAGAAACTACATAATCTCAAAAACACGTGGACCTCCCAAATATTGGTTGTCGTCGGCCAACCAGGGTCCATGGTGATCCATCCATTGCCGATGATGTGGCCAAGAAGCTAGGTTGAACAGTGACCAGAGTTGTATGTTGAGAGTTTTCTAAGCATTATCCTTCGTAAAATCTTGAGAACTTTTTGGAGACGCCCATTATGCTCCTCTAAGGTAATCCTCTACACGAGAACTTGTTGAGATACACGACAACGAAGTCATCAACGTACAAGTAAAAAATGTTGTTCAATGTTTCCATGATTGTTTCACGAGTATTCATGATTTTATATGGCATAACTGTAATCTCAAAGTGCCCATGTGTAGCAAAGAATCTTTTCTTCTCCATGTTTTTATCAGAAATGTGGATGTGATGATATCCAATATGTAGGTCAACTTAAGTGAAATTTCTTACATTTTTTCATGGTGATGTTTTTCAACGCACATCCGCATCTCTCTGGTTTTCATATTTGTTATAATTACACGTTCCACGTGGGGTGACGTGGAGGGTCTGATGAGCCAGTGAACGAGCATCTTGTCCAGCATTTTTAGATAGGCCCCTCAACCATCAATCTGCTACCCAGCTTTAGGTACATCTGGCGATCAATGCTTCATTATGGAGGAAACTCTCAGGGTAGTTTGTTTAAAAATTCCATTCAAAAACTTCAACAAGCATTGCAAACCTTGACAAAACAGCCATGAACTTGTCAGGTGTGAAGGCCGATAAAGTCACCTTTTTCTGCCTTGAAGTCTTCTGCTTCTCTTGTCTCCACGTTTACTAGCCACGCTTGGGCTCCATGTCACAGATATCTTTTGCCCACACCTAGAGATATCGCTTGACGTTTTATAACTACTGTAACTTGCTCTGTTGCTTCCGCCTCTGTTACTTCCCATAACCGTAGCTATGTTGTGGATTGCTCAATCAGAGACAAGTGCCATTTTCTTGTCATTTGTGCCGATGTGTATGAATTTGCTGCTCTATTCCACTTGTGGATTGTGTCAATACATCGAATCAATCTCGAGGATGGTTTTGTGGTCGCATGATGGATAAGTCCTCCAGATTTTTATGTCCTTTACATCTCCATTTTACGCTTTCAGAGATTCACAAAGTCAGTGACTGTGCAGTCATTTATTGATGGTTTTTGTTCCAAACACCCCTATTTCAGTTCGGAAACCCAGCTTCCGAACCATGTCATTGCTCAAAAAATGGTAAGAAGCTCCTCTGCCCAGTGGTGCCGGTAACGTTGTGCGACATTTGTAATCCCTTAGTTGCACTTGAGGTAGTATGACCGGTTGGTTGTTCTCAAACCCTTCATCAAAAGTTGCGATCTCAAGGAGCCTCATCTACGGCGATGTGAGCCACTTAGATGGACGATCGATCAATTCATATTTTCCCATCAAACAGGAGCTTCATTGTCTATTTTTGTCCTTTGGCATTTCTTGACTCCTTATTCTTTCTCGGAGGCCCCTTCCCCTTTTGGCTTGTTGATGCCATTTCTTACAGTTGTGTGAGATGTGCCCTGGCTTCTCGCAAGACGAGCAGAGCCGTTGATCCACCTCCACCATTCTTGTGTCGAGCAAGGCCGTGATGTCAATATCGTTCCTGTTGTCATTCGTCCCAAAAACGGGGAAGTATACCTTCAAACTTGTGAGCAACGTCCTGACCATTGGTACCTTACAGTTTTTTCGATCGAGCTGTCCAGAAAGACTAGTCATTTTTTGGGTTCACATAAGAGGTGAATATTTCTCTTCGTGAGCATTGCTAGTCATGCGTGCAAATTCTATGGCCCCTCCATTGTCCTGTTGATCTACTAGAGTAGATGGGTGTTAAGAATCTTGAATCTTGATAGTTTTTGTTGATAATAAATATGAGAGCAGTTGATGTTACAAAACCATCAAATGCTATCTTAGTAACGGGTATCATGACAGATAACTTCTTCACTTAAGGAGTAAACTTTCACTACTAAGAATGAGGGACATCAATGGATTAAACTTATCAACTCACTTCTGTAGATTAATAAACAAGTTTATAATACAAGGTGTCCATCAATTAGACTTTGCAACACACTTTGCCAGCAAAGTGTATTGGCAAAGAGTAACAAGGAGTGTAGCTGGGAAGAGGGGCATTGAATCATATACTACTGTGTAGAAAAGTAAAATTCGTGTTTAACACCTGTCAAACATGTAGTAGAGAGTGCATTGGTGTTCTATTTGTGGGGTCGTCACCGTACACTCCTAGCCATATCTTATTGATACAATGACAATTTGTGATGTGCGGTCGGACTACGACACCGACAAGAAGAAAAAGACTTTTCCCTTAATATACTCAGTAGGTTGTCGCTAACACAAGATACTTTAGAGTGCCAACATCATACTTGACTCCTATTCTATGTTTATAGTGAAGGCAACAAAAAATGTTCGTGGACAAAAATAGGTCTAATCACATAACCCGAAGTACATTACAGTAAAATCATGTTTCAAAACAGATACATTCAGTGTATTTCTCATAATACATTCAAAAGTAAAAAAATCTCATTGTACAAAAAATACAGTAATTACACGGCAACTTTGTAGAAGGTACAACAAAGTAGGAACCTAATTCATAGGTCATCTAGTGTATGAAGGTGACCTGATTAACTATGCATTGATAGAGTTCACGATACATATGTCAACCATTCTAGAAAGTGGCCAACATTATTCAAACCTTCAGGAACAAAAAACTAGAGAACAGGGCAGGTGGCCAAAATGCCCCCAGCTGGACGGCGTAAAGATCCAAAGGCCAATGCACAATGGGGCATGAACGTAAGGAAAGAAA
>SZWC01022089.1:8226-30914 GCA_023375785.1 Penium margaritaceum | reverse complement strand
AACTGGTTGCAGAGTGGTGCGAACTGGTTGTGGAATTGTGCGAACTGGTTGCGGAGTGTTGCGAACTAGTTGCGGAGTGGTGCAAGCTGGTTGCGGAGTGGTGCGAACTGGTTGCGGAGTGGTGCAAACTGGTTGCGTAGTGCTGCGAACTGGTTGCGGAGTGCTGCGAACGTGTTGTGAAGTGGTGCCAGCTGGTTGTGGAGTGGTGCAAACTGGTTGCAGAGTTGTGCGAACTGGTTGCGGAGTGGTCGAACTGGTTGCAGAGTGGTGCAAACTGGTTACAGAGTGGTGCAAACTGGCTGTGGAGTGGTGCGAACTGGATGCGGAGCGGTGCGAACTGGTTGCGGGGTGGTGCAAGCTGGTTGCGGAGTGGTAGGAACTGGTTGCATAGTGGTGCAAACTGGTTGCAAATCGGTGCAAACTGGTTGCGGAGTGGTGCAAACTGGTTGCGGAGTGGTACGAATTGGTTGCAGAGTGGTGCGAACTGGTTGCGGAATGGTGCGAACTGGTTGAAGAGTGGAGCGAACTGGTTGCAGAGTGGTGCGAACTGGTTCGGAGTGGTGCAAACTGGCTGTGGAGTGGTGCGAACTGGTTGCGGAGTGGTGCGAACGGGTTGCGGAGTGGTGCAAACTGGTTGTGTAGTGGTACGAACTGGTTGAGGAGTGGTGCGAGCTGGTTGAGGAGTGGTGTGAAGTGGTTGCGGAATGGTGCGAATGGATTGCGGAGTGGTGCAAACTGGTTGCGGGGTGATGCGAACTGGTTGCGGAGTGGTGCGAACGGGTTGCGGAGTGGTGCAAACTGGTTGTGTAGTGGTACGAACTGGTTGAGGAGTGGTGCGAGCTGGTTGAGGAGTGGTGTGAAGTGGTTGCGGAATGGTGCGAATGGATTGCGGAGTGGTGCAAACTGGTTGCGGGGTGATGCGAACTGGTTGCGGAGTGGTGCGAACGGGTTGCGGAGTGGTGCAAACTGGTTGTGTAGTGGTACGAACTGGTTGAGGAGTGGTGCGAGCTGGTTGAGGAGTGGTGTGAAGTGGTTGCGGAATGGTGCGAATGGATTGCGGAGTGGTGCAAACTGGTTGCGGGGTGATGCGAACTGGTTGCGGAGTGGTGCGAACGGGTTGCGGAGTGGTGCAAACTGGTTGTGTAGTGGTACGAACTGGTTGAGGAGTGGTGCGAGCTGGTTGAGGAGTGGTGTGAAGTGGTTGCGGAATGGTGCGAATGGATTGCGGAGTGGTGCAAACTGGTTGCGGGGTGATGCGAACTGGTTGCGGAGTGGTGCGAACGGGTTGCGGAGTGGTGCAAACTGGTTGTGTAGTGGTACGAACTGGTTGAGGAGTGGTGCGAGCTGGTTGAGGAGTGGTGTGAAGTGGTTGCGGAATGGTGCGAATGGATTGCGGAGTGGTGCAAACTGGTTGCGGGGTGATGCGAACTGGTTGCGGAGTGGTGCGAACGGGTTGCGGAGTGGTGCAAACTGGTTGTGTAGTGGTACGAACTGGTTGAGGAGTGGTGCGAGCTGGTTGAGGAGTGGTGTGAAGTGGTTGCGGAATGGTGCGAATGGATTGCGGAGTGGTGCAAACTGGTTGCGGGGTGATGCGAACTGGTTGCGGAGTGGTGCGAACTGGTTGCGAAGTGGTGCGAGCTGGTTGCGGAGTGGTGCAAACTGGTTGCAGAGTGGTGTGAACTGGTTGGGGAGTGGTCGAACTGGTTGCTGAGTGGTGCGAACGGGTTGCGGAGTGGTGCAAACTGGTTACAGAGTGGTGCGAACTGGCTGTGGAGTGGTGCGAACTGGATGCGGAGCGGTGCGAACTGGTTGCGGGGTGGTGCAATCTCGTTGCGGAGTGGTAGGAACTGGTTGCGGAGTGGTGCAAACTGGTTGCGAAGTGGTGCAAACTGGTTGCGGAGTGATGCGAACTGGTTGCTGCTTGGTGCAAACTGGTTGCAGAGTGGTGCGAACTGGTTACGGAGTGGTGTAAACTGGTTGCAGAGTCGTGCGAATTGGTTGTGGAGTGGTCAAACAGGTTGCAGAGTGGTGCGAACTGTTTGCGGATTGGTGCGAACTGGTTTCAGAGTGGTAAGAACTGGTTGCGGAGTGGTCAAACTGGTTGCAGAGTGATGCGAACTGGTTTCGGAGTGGTGCGAACTGGTTGCAGGGTGGTGCTAGCTGGTTGTGGAGTGGTGCGAACTGGTTGTGGAGTGGTGCGATCTGGTTGCGGAGTGGTGCAAACTGGTTGCGGAGTGGTGCCAACTGGTTGCGGAGTGGTACGATCTGGCTGCCGAGTGGTGCAAACTGGTTGCGGCATGCTGCGAACTGGTTGCGGAGTGGTGCGAACTGGTTACGGAGTGGTGCGAACTGGTTGCGGAGTGGTGCGAGCGGGTTGCGGAGTGGTGCCAACTGGTTGCGGAGTGGTGCGATCTGGCTGCGGAGTGGTGCGAACTGGTTGCGGAGTGGTGCCAACTGGTTGCAGAATGGGCGAACTGGTTGCGGAAGGGTGCGAACTGGTTGCGGAGTAGTGCAAACTGGTTGCGGAGGGGTGCCAACTGGTTGCGGAGTGGTACGATCTGGCTGCCGAGTGGTGCAAACTGGTTGCGGCATGCTGCGAACTGGTTGCGGAGTGGTGCGAACTGGTTACGGAGTGGTGCGAACTGGTTGCGGAGTGGTGCGAGCGGGTTGCGGAGTGGTGCCAACTGGTTGCGGAGTGGTGCGATCTGGCTGCGGAGTGGTGCGAACTGGTTGCGGAGTGGTGCCAACTGGTTGCAGAATGGGCGAACTGGTTGCGGAAGGGTGCGAACTGGTTGCGGAGTAGTGCAAACTGGTTGCGGAGGGGTGCCAACTGGTTGCGGAGTGGTACGATCTGGCTGCCGAGTGGTGCAAACTGGTTGCGGCATGCTGCGAACTGGTTGCGGAGTGGTGCGAACTGGTTACGGAGTGGTGCGAACTGGTTGCGGAGTGGTGCGAGCGGGTTGCGGAGTGGTGCCAACTGGTTGCGGAGTGGTGCGATCTGGCTGCGGAGTGGTGCGAACTGGTTGCGGAGTGGTGCCAACTGGTTGCAGAATGGGCGAACTGGTTGCGGAAGGGTGCGAACTGGTTGCGGAGTAGTGCAAACTGGTTGCGGAGGGGTGCCAACTGGTTGCGGAGTGGTACGATCTGGCTGCCGAGTGGTGCAAACTGGTTGCGGCATGCTGCGAACTGGTTGCGGAGTGGTGCGAACTGGTTACGGAGTGGTGCGAACTGGTTGCGGAGTGGTGCGAGCGGGTTGCGGAGTGGTGCCAACTGGTTGCGGAGTGGTGCGATCTGGCTGCGGAGTGGTGCGAACTGGTTGCGGAGTGGTGCCAACTGGTTGCAGAATGGGCGAACTGGTTGCGGAAGGGTGCGAACTGGTTGCGGAGTAGTGCAAACTGGTTGCGGAGGGGTGCCAACTGGTTGCGGAGTGGTACGATCTGGCTGCCGAGTGGTGCAAACTGGTTGCGGCATGCTGCGAACTGGTTGCGGAGTGGTGCGAACTGGTTACGGAGTGGTGCGAACTGGTTGCGGAGTGGTGCGAGCGGGTTGCGGAGTGGTGCCAACTGGTTGCGGAGTGGTGCGATCTGGCTGCGGAGTGGTGCGAACTGGTTGCGGAGTGGTGCCAACTGGTTGCAGAATGGGCGAACTGGTTGCGGAAGGGTGCGAACTGGTTGCGGAGTAGTGCAAACTGGTTGCGGAGGGGTGCCAACTGGTTGCGGAGTGGTACGATCTGGCTGCCGAGTGGTGCAAACTGGTTGCGGCATGCTGCGAACTGGTTGCGGAGTGGTGCGAACTGGTTACGGAGTGGTGCGAACTGGTTGCGGAGTGGTGCGAGCGGGTTGCGGAGTGGTGCCAACTGGTTGCGGAGTGGTGCGATCTGGCTGCGGAGTGGTGCGAACTGGTTGCGGAGTGGTGCCAACTGGTTGCAGAATGGGCGAACTGGTTGCGGAAGGGTGCGAACTGGTTGCGGAGTAGTGCAAACTGGTTGCGGAGGGGTGCCAACTGGTTGCGGAGTGGTACGATCTGGCTGCCGAGTGGTGCAAACTGGTTGCGGCATGCTGCGAACTGGTTGCGGAGTGGTGCGAACTGGTTACGGAGTGGTGCGAACTGGTTGCGGAGTGGTGCGAGCGGGTTGCGGAGTGGTGCCAACTGGTTGCGGAGTGGTGCGATCTGGCTGCGGAGTGGTGCGAACTGGTTGCGGAGTGGTGCCAACTGGTTGCAGAATGGGCGAACTGGTTGCGGAAGGGTGCGAACTGGTTGCGGAGTAGTGCAAACTGGTTGCGGAGGGGTGCCAACTGGTTGCGGAGTGGTACGATCTGGCTGCCGAGTGGTGCAAACTGGTTGCGGCATGCTGCGAACTGGTTGCGGAGTGGTGCGAACTGGTTACGGAGTGGTGCGAACTGGTTGCGGAGTGGTGCGAGCGGGTTGCGGAGTGGTGCCAACTGGTTGCGGAGTGGTGCGATCTGGCTGCGGAGTGGTGCGAACTGGTTGCGGAGTGGTGCCAACTGGTTGCAGAATGGGCGAACTGGTTGCGGAAGGGTGCGAACTGGTTGCGGAGTAGTGCAAACTGGTTGCGGAGGGGTGCCAACTGGTTGCGGAGTGGTACGATCTGGCTGCCGAGTGGTGCAAACTGGTTGCGGCATGCTGCGAACTGGTTGCGGAGTGGTGCGAACTGGTTACGGAGTGGTGCGAACTGGTTGCGGAGTGGTGCGAGCGGGTTGCGGAGTGGTGCCAACTGGTTGCGGAGTGGTGCGATCTGGCTGCGGAGTGGTGCGAACTGGTTGCGGAGTGGTGCCAACTGGTTGCAGAATGGGCGAACTGGTTGCGGAAGGGTGCGAACTGGTTGCGGAGTAGTGCAAACTGGTTGCGGAGGGGTGCCAACTGGTTGCGGAGTGGTACGATCTGGCTGCCGAGTGGTGCAAACTGGTTGCGGCATGCTGCGAACTGGTTGCGGAGTGGTGCGAACTGGTTACGGAGTGGTGCGAACTGGTTGCGGAGTGGTGCGAGCGGGTTGCGGAGTGGTGCCAACTGGTTGCGGAGTGGTGCGATCTGGCTGCGGAGTGGTGCGAACTGGTTGCGGAGTGGTGCCAACTGGTTGCAGAATGGGCGAACTGGTTGCGGAAGGGTGCGAACTGGTTGCGGAGTAGTGCAAACTGGTTGCGGAGGGGTGCCAACTGGTTGCGGAGTGGTACGATCTGGCTGCCGAGTGGTGCAAACTGGTTGCGGCATGCTGCGAACTGGTTGCGGAGTGGTGCGAACTGGTTACGGAGTGGTGCGAACTGGTTGCGGAGTGGTGCGAGCGGGTTGCGGAGTGGTGCCAACTGGTTGCGGAGTGGTGCGATCTGGCTGCGGAGTGGTGCGAACTGGTTGCGGAGTGGTGCCAACTGGTTGCAGAATGGGCGAACTGGTTGCGGAAGGGTGCGAACTGGTTGCGGAGTAGTGCAAACTGGTTGCGGAGGGGTGCCAACTGGTTGCGGAGTGGTACGATCTGGCTGCCGAGTGGTGCAAACTGGTTGCGGCATGCTGCGAACTGGTTGCGGAGTGGTGCGAACTGGTTACGGAGTGGTGCGAACTGGTTGCGGAGTGGTGCGAGCGGGTTGCGGAGTGGTGCCAACTGGTTGCGGAGTGGTGCGATCTGGCTGCGGAGTGGTGCGAACTGGTTGCGGAGTGGTGCCAACTGGTTGCAGAATGGGCGAACTGGTTGCGGAAGGGTGCGAACTGGTTGCGGAGTAGTGCAAACTGGTTGCGGAGGGGTGCCAACTGGTTGCGGAGTGGTACGATCTGGCTGCCGAGTGGTGCAAACTGGTTGCGGCATGCTGCGAACTGGTTGCGGAGTGGTGCGAACTGGTTACGGAGTGGTGCGAACTGGTTGCGGAGTGGTGCGAGCGGGTTGCGGAGTGGTGCCAACTGGTTGCGGAGTGGTGCGATCTGGCTGCGGAGTGGTGCGAACTGGTTGCGGAGTGGTGCCAACTGGTTGCAGAATGGGCGAACTGGTTGCGGAAGGGTGCGAACTGGTTGCGGAGTAGTGCAAACTGGTTGCGGAGGGGTGCCAACTGGTTGCGGAGTGGTACGATCTGGCTGCCGAGTGGTGCAAACTGGTTGCGGCATGCTGCGAACTGGTTGCGGAGTGGTGCGAACTGGTTACGGAGTGGTGCGAACTGGTTGCGGAGTGGTGCGAGCGGGTTGCGGAGTGGTGCCAACTGGTTGCGGAGTGGTGCGATCTGGCTGCGGAGTGGTGCGAACTGGTTGCGGAGTGGTGCCAACTGGTTGCAGAATGGGCGAACTGGTTGCGGAAGGGTGCGAACTGGTTGCGGAGTAGTGCAAACTGGTTGCGGAGGGGTGCCAACTGGTTGCGGAGTGGTACGATCTGGCTGCCGAGTGGTGCAAACTGGTTGCGGCATGCTGCGAACTGGTTGCGGAGTGGTGCGAACTGGTTACGGAGTGGTGCGAACTGGTTGCGGAGTGGTGCGAGCGGGTTGCGGAGTGGTGCCAACTGGTTGCGGAGTGGTGCGATCTGGCTGCGGAGTGGTGCGAACTGGTTGCGGAGTGGTGCCAACTGGTTGCAGAATGGGCGAACTGGTTGCGGAATGGTGCGAACTGGTTGCGGAGTGGTGCAAACTGGTTGCGGAGTGGTGCCAACTGGTTGCGGAGTGGTACGATCTGGCTGCGGAGTGGTGCAAACTGGTTGCGGCATGCTGCGAACTGGTTGCGGAGTGGTGCGAACTGGTTGGGAGTGGTGCAAACGGGTTGTGGAGTGGTGCAAACTGCTTGCACAGAGGTGTGAGCTGGTTGCCGAGTGGTGCAAACTGGTTGCGGAGTGGTGCCAACTGGTTGGAGAGTGGTACGATCTGGTTGCTAAGTGGTGCAAACTGGTTGCGGCATGCTGCAAACTGGTTGCGGAGTGGTGCGAACTGGTTGCGGAGTGGTGTGAACTGGTTGCAGAGTGGTGCAACCTGGTTGTGGAGTGGTACAAACTGGTTGCAATGTGGTGCGAACTGGTTGCGGAGTGGTCGAACTGGTTGCTGAGTGGTGCGAACTGGTTGGAGAGTGGTGCGAACTGGTTGCAGAATGGTGCGAACTGGTTGCAGAGTGGTGCAAACTGGTTGCAGAGTGGTGCAAACTGGTTGCCGAGTGGTGCGAACTGGTTGCGGAGTGATGCAAACTGGTTTCGGAGTGGTGCGAACTGGTTGAGGGGTGGTGCGAGCTGGTTGCGGAGTGGTGCGAACTGGATGCATTGTGGTGCGAAATAGTTGCGGACTGGTGCGAACTGGTTGCGGAATGGTGCGAACTCGTTACAGAGTGGTGCGAACTGGTTGTGGAGTGGTGCGAACTGGTTGCGGAGTGGTGCAAGCTGGTTGCGGAGTGGTACGAACTGGTTGCGGAGTGGTGTAAACTGGTCGCAAAGTGGTGCAAACTGATTGCAGAGTGGTGCGAACAGGTTGCAAAGTGGTGCGAACTGGTTGCGGAGTGGTGCAAACTTGTTGCGGATTTGTGCGAACCGGTTGCAGAGTGGTGCGACCTGGTTGCGGAGTGGTGCAAACTGGTTACAGAGCGGTGCGAACTGGTTGAAGAGTGGTCGAACTGGTTGCAGAGTGGTGCGCACTGGTTGCGGAGTGGTGCGAACTGGTTGCAGAGTGGTACGAACTGGTTGTGGAGTGGTGCAAACAGGTTGCGGATTCGTGCGAACTGGTTGCGGAGTGGTGCGAACTGGTTGCGGAGTGGTGCGAACCGGTTGCGGAGTGGTGGGAACTGGTTGGGAAGTGGTGCGAACTGGTTGCGGAGGGGTGCGAACTGGTTGCGGAGTGGAGCGAACTGGTTGCGGAGTGGTGCAAATTGGTTGCGGAATGGTGGGAACTGGTGGCGGAGTGGTGCGAACTGGTTGCCGAGTGGTGCGAACTGGTTGCGGAGGGGTGCGAACTGGTTGCGGAGTGGAGCGAACTGGTTGCGGAGTGGTGCAAATTGGTTGCGGAATGGTGGGAACTGGTGGCGGAGTGGTGCGAACTGGTTGCCGAGTGGTGCGAACTGGTTGCGGAGGGGTGCGAACTGGTTGCGGAGTGGAGCGAACTGGTTGCGGAGTGGTGCAAATTGGTTGCGGAATGGTGGGAACTGGTGGCGGAGTGGTGCGAACTGGTTGCCGAGTGGTGCGAACTGGTTGCGGAGGGGTGCGAACTGGTTGCGGAGTGGAGCGAACTGGTTGCGGAGTGGTGCAAATTGGTTGCGGAATGGTGGGAACTGGTGGCGGAGTGGTGCGAACTGGTTGCCGAGTGGTGCGAACTGGTTGCGGAGGGGTGCGAACTGGTTGCGGAGTGGAGCGAACTGGTTGCGGAGTGGTGCAAATTGGTTGCGGAATGGTGGGAACTGGTGGCGGAGTGGTGCGAACTGGTTGCCGAGTGGTGCGAACTGGTTGCGGAGGGGTGCGAACTGGTTGCGGAGTGGAGCGAACTGGTTGCGGAGTGGTGCAAATTGGTTGCGGAATGGTGGGAACTGGTGGCGGAGTGGTGCGAACTGGTTGCCGAGTGGTGCGAACTGGTTGCGGAGGGGTGCGAACTGGTTGCGGAGTGGAGCGAACTGGTTGCGGAGTGGTGCAAATTGGTTGCGGAATGGTGGGAACTGGTGGCGGAGTGGTGCGAACTGGTTGCCGAGTGGTGCGAACTGGTTGCGGAGGGGTGCGAACTGGTTGCGGAGTGGAGCGAACTGGTTGCGGAGTGGTGCAAAGTGGTTGCGGAGTTGTGCAAAAGGGTTGCGGAGTGGTGCGAACTGGTTGAGGAATGGTGCGAACTGGTTGCGGAGTGGTGCGAACTGGTTTTGGAGTGGTGGGAACTGGTTGTGGAGTGGTGCGAACTGCTTGCGGAGCAGTGCAAACTGGTTAGAGAGTGGTGCGAACCTGTTGTGGAGTGGTGCAAACTGGTTGCGGAGTGATGCGAACTGGTTGCGGAGTGGTGAAAGCTGGTTGCGGAGTGGTACGAACTGGTTGCGGAGTGGTTCAAACTTGTTGCGAAGTGGTGCGAACTGGTTGCGAAGTGGTGTGAGCTGCTTGCAAAGTGGTGCAAACTGGTTGCGGAGTGCTGCAAACTTGTTGCGGAGTGGTGCAAACTGGATGCAAAGTTGTGCAACCTGGTTGCGGAGTGGTGCAAACTGGTTGCAGAGTGGTGCGAATTGGTTGCGGAGTGGTCAAACTGGTTGCAGAGTGGTGCGAACTGGTTGCGGAGTGGTGCGAACTGGTTGCAGAGTGGTGCGAACCGGTTGCAGAGTGGTGCGAACTGGTTGCGGAGTGGTGCAAACTGGTTGCGGAGTGGTGCGAACTGGTTGCCGAGTGGTGCGAACTGGTTGCGGAGTGGTGCGAACTGGTTGCAGAGTGATGCGAACTGGTTGCGGAGTGGTGCGAACTGGTTGCCGAATGGTGGGAACTGGTGGCGAAGTGGTGCGAACTGGTTGCGGAGTGGAGCGAACTGGTTGCGGAGTGGTACGAAATGGTTTCTGAGTGGTGAGAATTGGTTGCGGAGTGGTGCAAAAGGGTTGCGGAGTGGTGCAAACTGGTTGAGGAGTGGTGCGAACTGGTCTCATCGTGGTGGGAACTGGTTGCGGAGTGGTGCGAACTGGTTGCGGAGTGATGCGAACTGGTTTCGGAGTGGTGCCAACTGGTTTAGTGGTGGTGCCAGCTGGTTGCAGAGTGGTGCAAACTGGTTGCGGAGTGGTGCGATCTGGTTGCGGAGTAGTGCAAACTGGTTGCGGAGTGGTGCAAACTGGTTGCGGAGCGGTGCGAACTGGTTGCCGAGTGGTGCGAACTGGTTGCGTAGTGGTGCGAACTGGTTGTGGAGTGGTGCGAACTGGTTGCGGAGTGGTGCGAACTGGTTGCAGAGTGGTGCAAATCGGTTTGGGAGTGGTCCAAACTGGTTGCGGAGTGGTGGGAACTGGTTGCGGAGTGGTGCAAACTGGCTACGGAGTGGTGCGAAGTGGGTGCGGAGTGGTGGGAACTGGTTGCGGAGTGGTGCGAACTGGTTGCGGAGTGGTGCGAACTGGTTGCGGAGTGGTGCGAACTGGTTGCGGAGTGGTGCGAACTGGTTGCGGAGTGGTGGGAACTGGTTGCAAAGTGGTGCGAACTGGTTGCGGATTCGTGCGAACTGGTTGCGGACTGGTGCGAACTGGTTGTGGACTGGTGCGAACTAATTACAGAGTGGTGCGAACTGGTTGAGGAGTGATGCGAACTGGTTGAGCAGTGGTGTGAAGTGGTTGCGGAGTGGTGCGAACAAGTTGCGGAGTGTTGCAAACTGGTTGCGGAGTGGTTCGAACTGGCTGCAGAATGGTGCAAACTGGTTGCGGAGTGGTGCAAACTGGTTGCGGAGTGGTGCAAACTCGTTGCGTAATGTTGCGAACTGGTTACAGAGTGGTGCGAACTGGTTGTGGAGTTGCGCGAACCGGTTGCGGAGTGGTGCGAACTGGTTGCAGAGTGGTGCAAGCTGGTTGTGGAGTGGTACCAACTGGTTTCGGAGTGGTGCAAACCTGTTGCGAAGTGGTGCGAACTGGTTGCGGAGTGGTGCGAACTGGTTGCGGAGTGGTGCGAACTGGTTACAGAGTGGTGCGAACTGGTTGTGGAGTGGCGCGAACTGGTTGCGGAGTGGTGCGAACTGGTTACAGAGTGGTGCGAACTGGTTGTGGAGTGGCGCGAACTGGTTGCGGAGTGGTGCGAACTGGTTACAGAGTGGTGCGAACTGGTTGTGGAGTGGCGCGAACTGGTTGCGGAGTGGTGCGAACTGGTTACAGAGTGGTGCGAACTGGTTGTGGAGTGGCGCGAACTGGTTGCGGAGTGGTGCGAACTGGTTACAGAGTGGTGCGAACTGGTTGTGGAGTGGCGCGAACTGGTTGCGGAGTGGTGCGAACTGGTTACAGAGTGGTGCGAACTGGTTGTGGAGTGGCGCGAACTGGTTGCGGAGTGGTGCGAACTGGTTACAGAGTGGTGCGAACTGGTTGTGGAGTGGCGCGAACTGGTTGCGGAGTGGTGCGAACTGGTTACAGAGTGGTGCGAACTGGTTGTGGAGTGGCGCGAACTGGTTGCGGAGTGGTGCGAACTGGTTACAGAGTGGTGCGAACTGGTTGTGGAGTGGCGCGAACTGGTTGCGGAGTGGTGCGAACTGGTTACAGAGTGGTGCGAACTGGTTGTGGAGTGGCGCGAACTGGTTGCGGAGTGGTGCGAACTGGTTACAGAGTGGTGCGAACTGGTTGTGGAGTGGCGCGAACTGGTTGCGGAGTGGTGCGAACTGGTTACAGAGTGGTGCGAACTGGTTGTGGAGTGGCGCGAACTGGTTGCGGAGTGGTGCGAACTGGTTACAGAGTGGTGCGAACTGGTTGTGGAGTGGCGCGAACTGGTTGCGGAGTGGTGCGAACTGGTTACAGAGTGGTGCGAACTGGTTGTGGAGTGGCGCGAACTGGTTGCGGAGTGGTGCGAACTGGTTGAGGAGTGGTGCGAACTGGTTGCAGAGTTGTGCGAACTGGTTTTGGAGTGGTGGGAACTGGTTCCGGAGTGGTGCGAACTGGTTGCGGAGTGATGGGAACTGGTTTCGGATTGGTGCGAACTGGATGAGGGGTGGTGCGAGCTAGTTGCGGAGTGGTGCGAACTGGTTGCAGAGTGGTGCAAACTGGTTGCGGAGTGGTCGAGCTGGTTACTGAGTGGTGCAAACTAGTTGCAGAGTGGTGCGAACTGGTTGCGGAGTAGTGCGAACTGGTTGCGGAGTGGTGCAAACTGGTTGCCGAGTGGTGCGAACTGGTTGCGGAGTGGTGCGAACTGGTTGCAGAGTGGTGCGAACTGGTTGCGGAGTGGTGCGAACTGGTTGCAGAGTGGTGCGAACTGGTTGCGGAGTAGTGCGAACTGGTTGCGGAGTGGTGCAAACTGGTTGCGGAAAGGTGCGAATTGGTTGCGGAGTGGTGCGAACTAGTTGCGGAGTGGTGCAAACTGGTCGTGGAGTTGTGCAAACTGGTTGCAGAGTGATGCGAACTGGGTGCAGAGTGGTGCGACCTGGTTGCGGAGTGGTGCACACTGGTTGCAGAGTGGTGCGAACTGGTTGCGGAGTGGTGCGAACTGGTTGTGGAGTGGTGCGAACTGGTTGCGGCATGCTGCGAACTGGTTGAGGAGTGGTGCGAACTGGTTGCGGAGTGGTGCGAACTGGTTGCGGAGCTATGTGAACTGGTTGCGGAGTTGTGCGAACTGGTTGCAGAGTGGTGCGAACTGGTTGCGGAGTGGTGCACACTGGTTGCAGAGTGGTGCAAACTCGTTGCGGAGTGGTGCGAACTGGTCGTGGAGTAGTGCAAACTGGTTGCAGAGTGATGCGAACTGGGTGCAGAGTGGTGCGACCTGGTTGCGGAGTGGTGCACACTGGTTGCAGAGTGGTGCAAACTCGTTGCGGAGTGGTGCGAACTGGTCGTGGAGTAGTGCAAACTGGTTGCAGAGTGATGCGAACTGGGTGCAGAGTGGTGCGACCTGGTTGCGGAGTGGTGCACACTGGTTGCAGAGTGGTGCAAACTCGTTGCGGAGTGGTGCGAACTGGTCGTGGAGTAGTGCAAACTGGTTGCAGAGTGATGCGAACTGGGTGCAGAGTGGTGCGACCTGGTTGCGGAGTGGTGCACACTGGTTGCAGAGTGGTGCAAACTCGTTGCGGAGTGGTGCGAACTGGTCGTGGAGTAGTGCAAACTGGTTGCAGAGTGATGCGAACTGGGTGCAGAGTGGTGCGACCTGGTTGCGGAGTGGTGCACACTGGTTGCAGAGTGGTGCAAACTCGTTGCGGAGTGGTGCGAACTGGTCGTGGAGTAGTGCAAACTGGTTGCAGAGTGATGCGAACTGGGTGCAGAGTGGTGCGACCTGGTTGCGGAGTGGTGCACACTGGTTGCAGAGTGGTGCAAACTCGTTGCGGAGTGGTGCGAACTGGTCGTGGAGTAGTGCAAACTGGTTGCAGAGTGATGCGAACTGGGTGCAGAGTGGTGCGACCTGGTTGCGGAGTGGTGCACACTGGTTGCAGAGTGGTGCAAACTCGTTGCGGAGTGGTGCGAACTGGTCGTGGAGTAGTGCAAACTGGTTGCAGAGTGATGCGAACTGGGTGCAGAGTGGTGCGACCTGGTTGCGGAGTGGTGCACACTGGTTGCAGAGTGGTGCAAACTCGTTGCGGAGTGGTGCGAACTGGTCGTGGAGTAGTGCAAACTGGTTGCAGAGTGATGCGAACTGGGTGCAGAGTGGTGCGACCTGGTTGCGGAGTGGTGCACACTGGTTGCAGAGTGGTGCAAACTCGTTGCGGAGTGGTGCGAACTGGTCGTGGAGTAGTGCAAACTGGTTGCAGAGTGATGCGAACTGGGTGCAGAGTGGTGCGACCTGGTTGCGGAGTGGTGCACACTGGTTGCAGAGTGGTGCAAACTCGTTGCGGAGTGGTGCGAACTGGTCGTGGAGTAGTGCAAACTGGTTGCAGAGTGATGCGAACTGGGTGCAGAGTGGTGCGACCTGGTTGCGGAGTGGTGCACACTGGTTGCAGAGTGGTGCAAACTCGTTGCGGAGTGGTGCGAACTGGTCGTGGAGTAGTGCAAACTGGTTGCAGAGTGATGCGAACTGGGTGCAGAGTGGTGCGACCTGGTTGCGGAGTGGTGCACACTGGTTGCGGAGTGGTGCAAACCGGTTCGAAATGGTGTAAACGGGTTGCGGAGTGGTGCGAGCTGGTTGCGGAGTGGAGCGAACTGGTTGCGGAGTGGTGCGGACTGGTTGCGGAGTGGTGCGAACAGGTTGCGGAGCGGTGCAAACTGGTTGCAAGGTGGTGCAAACGGGTTGCGGAGTGGTGCAAACTGGTTGCGGATTGGTGCGAACTGGTTGCAGAGTGGTGCAAATTGGTTGCGGAGTGGTGCGAACTGGTTGCTGAGTGGTGCCAACTGGTTGCGTAGTGGTGCGAACTGGTTGCGGAGTGGTGCGTACTGGTTGCGGAGTGGTGCGAACTGGTTGTGGAGTGGTGCAAACTGGTTGCAGACTGGTGTGAACTAGTTGCGGAGTGGTGCGACCTAGTTACGGAGTGGTGCAAACTGGTGGAAGAGTGGTGGGAACTGGTTGCGGAGTGGTGCAAACTGGTTGCCGAAATGTGCGAATTGGTTGCGGAGTGGTGCAAACTGGTTGTGGAGTGGTGCAAACTAGCTGGGGAGTGGTGCAAACTGGTCGTGGAGTGGCGCAAACTGGCTGTTGACTGGTGAGAACTGGTTGCGGAGTGGTGGGAACTGGTTGCGGACTGGTGAGAACTGGTTGCGGAGTGGTGCAAACTGGTTGGGGATTGGTGCAAACGGGCTGCAGAGTGGTGCAAACTGGTTGGGTAGTGGTGCGAACTGATTGCTGAGTGGTGCCAACTGGTTGCGGAGTGGTACGAACTGGTTGCGGAGTGGTGCGTACTGGTTGGGGAGTGGTGCGAACTGGTTGTGGAGTGGTGCTAACTGGTTGCGAAGTGGTGCGAACTAGTTGCGGAGTGGTGCAAACGGGTTACAGAATGGTGCAAACTGGTCGCGGAGTGATGCAAACTGGTGGAAGAGCGGTGCGAACTGGTTGCGGAGTGGTGCGAACTGGTCTTGGAGTGGTGCGAACTGGTTACAGAGTGATGCGAACTTGTTGCGGAGTGGTGCAAAGTGGTTGCGGAGTGGTGCAAACTGGTTGCGGAGTGGTGCGAGCTGGTTGCGGTGTGGTGCAAACTGGTTGCGGAGTTGTGCGAACTGGCTGCTAAGTGGTGCGAACTGGTTGGGGAATGGTACCAACTGGCTGCGGAGAGGTGCAAACGGGTTGCAAAGTGGTGCGAATTGGTTAAGGAGTGGTGCGAACTGGTTGTCGAGTGGTGCGAACTGGTTGCGGAGTGGTGCGAACTGGTTGCGGAGTGGTGCGAATTGGCTACGGAGTTGTGCTAACTGGTTGCGGAGTGGTGCGAACTGGTTGCAGAGTGGTGCGAACTGGTTACGGAGTGGTGCAAACTGGTTCTCGATGGGTGCAAACTAGCTGCGGAGTGGTGCGAACTGGTCGCGGAGTGGTGCGAACTGGTTGCGGAGAGGTGCGAACTGGTTGCGGAGTGCTGCGACCTGGTTGCGGAGTGGTGCGAACTGGGTGCGGAGTGGTGGGAACTGGTTGCGGAGTGGTGCGAACTAGTTGCGGAGTGGTGCAAACTGGTTGCAGAGTGGAGCGAACTGGTTGCGGAGTGGTGCGACCTGGTTGCAGAGTGGTGCGAACCGGTTGCAGAGTGGTGCGAACTGGTTACGGAGTGGTGCAAACTGGTTCTCGATGGGTGCAAACTAGCTGCGGAGTGGTGCGAACTGGTCGCGGAGTGGTGCGAACTGGTTGCGGAGAGGTGCGAACTGGTTGCGGAGTGCTGCGACCTGGTTGCGGAGTGGTGCGAACTGGGTGCGGAGTGGTGGGAACTGGTTGCGGAGTGGTGCGAACTAGTTGCGGAGTGGTGCAAACTGGTTGCAGAGTGGAGCGAACTGGTTGCGGAGTGGTGCGACCTGGTTGCAGAGTGGTGCGAACCGGTTGCAGAGTGGTGCGAACTGGTTACGGAGTGGTGCAAACTGGTTCTCGATGGGTGCAAACTAGCTGCGGAGTGGTGCGAACTGGTCGCGGAGTGGTGCGAACTGGTTGCGGAGAGGTGCGAACTGGTTGCGGAGTGCTGCGACCTGGTTGCGGAGTGGTGCGAACTGGGTGCGGAGTGGTGGGAACTGGTTGCGGAGTGGTGCGAACTAGTTGCGGAGTGGTGCAAACTGGTTGCAGAGTGGAGCGAACTGGTTGCGGAGTGGTGCGACCTGGTTGCAGAGTGGTGCGAACCGGTTGCAGAGTGGTGCGAACTGGTTACGGAGTGGTGCAAACTGGTTCTCGATGGGTGCAAACTAGCTGCGGAGTGGTGCGAACTGGTCGCGGAGTGGTGCGAACTGGTTGAGGAGTGGTGCGAATTGGTTGCGGAGTGGTGCGAACTGGTTGCGGAGTGGTGCGAACTGGTTGTGGAGTGGTGCAAAATGGTTGCAGAGTGATGCGAACTGGTTGCAGCGTGGTGCGACCTTGTTGCGGAGTGGTGCAAACTGGTTGCCGATTGGTGCAAACTGGTTGCGGTATGGTGTGAACTGGTTGCGGTGTGGTGCCAACTGGTTGCAGCGTGCTACGAACTGGTCGAGGAGTGGTGCCAACTGGTTGCAGAGTGGTGCAAAGTGGTTGTGGAGCGGTGCAAACTGGTTGCAGAGTGGTACAAACTGGTTGCGGAGTGGTGCGAACTGGTTGTGGAGTGGTGCGAGCTGGTTGCGGAGTGGTGCGAACTGGTTGCGGAGTGGTGCAAACGTGTTGCGGAGTGGTGCAGACTGGTTGCGGAATGGTGCGAACTGTTTGCGGGGTGGTACGAAATGGTTGCAGAGTGGTGCGCACTGGTTTCGGAGTGGTGCGAACTGGTTGCAAAGTTGTGCGAACTGGTTGCGGAGAGGTGCAAGCTGGTTGCGGAGTCGTGCGAACTGGTTGCGCAGTGGTGTAAACTGGTTGCGAAGTGGTGCTACCTGGTTGCGGAGTGGTGCGAACTGGTTGCCGAGAGGTGCAAACTGGTTGCAAAGTGGTGCGAACTGGATGCGAAGTGGTGCGAACTGGCTATGGAGCGGTGCGAACTGGATGCGGAGTGGTTTAAACTGGTCGCGGAGTGGTGTGAACTGGTTGCGGAGAGGTGGGAACTTTGTGCAGAGTGATACGAACTGGTTGTGGAGTGGTGCAAACTGGTTGCAGAGTGGTGCGAACTGGTTGCGGAGTGGTGCGAACAGGTTGCGGATAGGTGCGAACAGGTTGCGGAGTGGTGGGAACCGGTTGGGAGAGGTGCGAATTGGTTGCGGAGTGGTGCAAACTGGTTGCGGAGTGGTACCAAATGCCGGCGGAGTGGTTCAAACTGGCTGCGGAGTGGTGCGAACTGGTTGCGGAGTGGTGCAAACTGGTTGCGGAGTGGTGCAAACCGGTTGCGGAGTGGTGCGAATTGGTTGCGGAGTGGTGCAAACTGGTTGCGGATTGGTTACAGGTTGCAGAGTGGTGCAAACTGGTTGCGGAGTGGTGGGAACTGGTTGCGGAGTGGTGCGAACAGGTTGCGGATAGGTGCGAACAGGTTGCGGAGTGGTGCAAACTGGTTGCGGATTGGTTACAGGTTGCAGAGTGGTGCAAACTGGTTGCGGAGTGGTGGGAACTGGTTGCGGAGTGGTGCGAACAGGTTGCGGATAGGTGCGAACAGGTTGCGGAGTGGTGCAAACTGGTTGCGGATTGGTTACAGGTTGCAGAGTGGTGCAAACTGGTTGCGGAGTGGTGGGAACTGGTTGCGGAGTGGTGCGAACAGGTTGCGGATAGGTGCGAACAGGTTGCGGAGTGGTGCAAACTGGTTGCGGATTGGTTACAGGTTGCAGAGTGGTGCAAACTGGTTGCGGAGTGGTGGGAACTGGTTGCGGAGTGGTGCGAACAGGTTGCGGATAGGTGCGAACAGGTTGCGGAGTGGTGCAAACTGGTTGCGGATTGGTTACAGGTTGCAGAGTGGTGCAAACTGGTTGCGGAGTGGTGGGAACTGGTTGCGGAGTGGTGCGAACAGGTTGCGGATAGGTGCGAACAGGTTGCGGAGTGGTGCAAACTGGTTGCGGATTGGTTACAGGTTGCAGAGTGGTGCAAACTGGTTGCGGAGTGGTGGGAACTGGTTGCGGAGTGGTGCGAACAGGTTGCGGATAGGTGCGAACAGGTTGCGGAGTGGTGCAAACTGGTTGCGGATTGGTTACAGGTTGCAGAGTGGTGCAAACTGGTTGCGGAGTGGTGGGAACTGGTTGCGGAGTGGTGCGAACTAGCTGGGGAGTGCTGCGAACTGGTTGCAGAGTGGTGCGTACTGGTTGCGGAGTGGTGCAAACTGGTTGCAGAGTGGTGCAAACTGGTTGCGGAGTGGTGCGAACTGGTTGCGGAAAGGTAGGAATAAGTTGCGCAATGGTGCGAACTGGTTGCGGAGTGGTGCGAACTGGTCGTGGAGTGGTGCGAACTGGTTGCAGAATGATGCGAACTGGTTGCAGAGTGGTGAGACATGGTTGCGGAGTGGTGCAAACGGGTTGGAGAGTAGTGCAAACTGGTTGTGGAGTGGTGCAAACTGGTTGAGGAGTGGTGCAAACTGGTTGCCGCATGCTGCGAACTGGTCGAGGAGTGGTGCGAACTGGTTGCTGAGTGGTGCCAACTGGTTGCGGAGCGGTGCGGACTGGTTGCAGAGTGGTGCAAATTGGTCGCAGAGTGGTGCAAACTGGTTACGGAGTGGTGCGAACTGGGTGCGGAGTGGTGCAAACTGGTTGCGGAGTGGTGTGAAGTGGTTGTGGAGTGGTGCGATCTGGTTGCGCAGTGGTGCGAACTGGTTGCTGAATGGTGCGAACTGGTTGCGGAGTGGTGCAAACTGGTTGCTGAGTGGTGGGAACTGGTTTCAAAGTCGTGGGAACTGGTTGCAAAGTGGTGCAAAATGCTTGCAAAGTGGTGCGAACTAGATGCGGAGTGGTGCAAACTGGTTGCGGAGTGGTGTGAACTGGTTGCGGAGTCGTGGGAACATGTTGCAGAGATATGCGCACAGGTTGTGGAGTGGTGCGAAACTAGTTGCGGAATGGTGCGAATTGGTTGCAGAGTGGTGCAAGCTGGTTGTGGAGTGGTGCAAACTGGTTGAAGAGTGGTGCGAACTGGTTGCGTAGTGGTGCAAACTGTTTGCGGAGTGGTCCAAACTGGTTGCGGAGTGGTGCAAACTGGTTGCGGAGTGGTGGGAACTGGTTGCGGAGTGGTGCGAACTGGTTGCAGAGTAGTGCAAACTGGTTGCGGAGTCGTGCGAACTGGTTGCAGAGTGGTGGGAACTGGTTGCGGAGTGGTGCGAACAGGTTGCAGAGTGGTGCAAATTGGTTGCAGAGTGGTGCGAACTGGTTGCGGAGTGGTGCGAACTGGTTGCGGAGTGGTGCGAACTGATTGAAGAGAGGTGCAAACTGGTTGCAAAGTGGTGCAAACTGGATGCGAAGTGGTGCGAACTGGTTGTGGAGTCGTGCGAACTGGTTGCGGAGTGGTGCAAACTGGTAGCAGAGTGGTGCAAACTGGTTGCGGAGTGCTGCGAACTGGTTGCGGAGTGGTGCAAACTGGTAGCAGAGTGGTGCAAACTGGTTGCGGAGTGCTGCGAACTGGTTGCGGAGTGGTGCAAACTGGTAGCAGAGTGGTGCAAACTGGTTGCGGAGTGCTGCGAACTGGTTGCGGAGTGGTGCAAACTGGTAGCAGAGTGGTGCAAACTGGTTGCGGAGTGCTGCGAACTGGTTGCGGAGTGGTGCGAACTGATTGAAGAGTGGTGCGGACTAGTTGCGGAGTGGTGCGAACAGGTTGCAGAGTGGTGCGAATCGGTTGCGGAGTGGTGTGAACTGGTTGCGGACTGGTGCGAACTGGTTGCGGAGTGCTGCAAACTGGTTGCGGAGTGGTGCTCACTGGTTGGGGAGGGGTGTGAACAGGTTGCAGAGTGGGGCGAACTGGATGCGGAGTGGTGCCAACTGGTTGCAGAGTGGTGCGAACTGGTTGCAGAGTTGTGTAAACTGGTTGCTGAGTGGTGCAAACTGGTTGCGGAGTGGTGTGAAATGGTTGCGGAGAGGTGTGAAATGGTTGCGGAGAGGTGCAAACTGGTTGCGGAGTGGTGCAAACTGGTTGCGGAGTGGTGCGAACTAGCTGGAAAGTGCTGCGAGCAGGTCGCGGAGTGGTGCGAACTGGCTGCGGACTGGTGAGAACTGGTTGCAGCGTGGTGCGAGCTGATTGCGGAGTGGTGCGAACTGGTTGTGGAGTGGTTCGAACTGGTTGCAGAATGGTGCGAACTGGTTGAAGTGGTGCGAACTGGTTGTGGAGTGTTGCAAACTGGCTGCAGAGCGGTGCGAACTGGTTGCAGAGTGGTGCGAACAGGTTGCGGAGTGGTGCAAACTGGTTGCGGATTGGTTACTGGTTGCAGAGTGGTGCAAACTGGTTGCGGAGTGGTGCGAACTGGTTGCTGAGTGGTTCCAACTGGTTGTGGAGTGGTGCGAACTGGTTGCAGAGTGGTGCGTACTGGTTGCGGAGTGGTGCGAACTGGTTGTGGAGTGGTGCAAACTGGTTGCGGAGTGGTGCGCACTGGTTGCGGAGTGGTACGAACGGGTTACAGAGTGGCGCGAACTGGTTGCGGAGTGGTGCAAACTGATTGCAGAGTGGTGCAAACTGGTTGCGGTGTGGTGCGAACTGGTTGCGGAAAGGTACGAATTGGTTGCAAAGTGGTGCGAACAGGTTGCGGAGTGGTGCGAACTGGTCGTGGAGTGGTGCGAACTGGTTGCAGAATGATTCGAACTGGTTGCAGAGTGGTGCGACCTGGTTGCGGAGTGGTGCAAACTGGTTGTAGAGAAGTGCGAACTGGTTGTGGAGTGGTGCAAACTGGTTGATGAGTGGTGCGAACTGGTTGCGGAGTGGTGCGAACTGGTTGCACAGCGGTGCGAACTGGTTGCACAGCGGTGCGAACTGGTTGCACAGCGGTGCGAACTGGTTGCACAGCGGTGCGAACTGGTTGCACAGCGGTGCGAACTGGTTGCACAGCGGTGCGAACTGGTTGCACAGCGGTGCGAACTGGTTGCACAGCGGTGCGAACTGGTTGCACAGCGGTGCGAACTGGTTGCACAGCGGTGCGAACTGGTTGCACAGCGGTGCGAACTGGTTGCACAGCGGTGCGAACTGGTTGCACAGCGGTGCGAACTGGTTGCACAGCGGTGCGAACTGGTTGCACAGCGGTGCGAACTGGTTGCACAGCGGTGCGAACTGGTTGCACAGCGGTGCGAACTGGTTGCACAGCGGTGCGAACTGGTTGCACAGCGGTGCGAACTGGTTGCACAGCGGTGCGAACTGGTTGCACAGCGGTGCGAACTGGTTGCACAGCGGTGCGAACTGGTTGCACAGCGGTGCGAACTGGTTGCACAGCGGTGCGAACTGGTTGCACAGCGGTGCGAACTGGTTGCACAGCGGTGCGAACTGGTTGCACAGCGGTGCGAACTGGTTGCACAGCGGTGCGAACTGGTTGCACAGCGGTGCGAACTGGTTGCACAGCGGTGCGAACTGGTTGCACAGCGGTGCGAACTGGTTGCACAGCGGTGCGAACTGGTTGCACAGCGGTGCGAACTGGTTGCACAGCGGTGCGAACTGGTTGCACAGCGGTGCGAACTGGTTGCACAGCGGTGCGAACTGGTTGCACAGCGGTGCGAACTGGTTGCACAGCGGTGCGAACTGGTTGCACAGCGGTGCGAACTGGTTGCACAGCGGTGCGAACTGGTTGCACAGCGGTGCGAACTGGTTGCACAGCGGTGCGAACTGGTTGCACAGCGGTGCGAACTGGTTGCACAGCGGTGCGAACTGGTTGCACAGCGGTGCGAACTGGTTGCACAGCGGTGCGAACTGGTTGCACAGCGGTGCGAACTGGTTGCACAGCGGTGCGAACTGGTTGCACAGCGGTGCGAACTGGTTGCACAGCGGTGCGAACTGGTTGCACAGCGGTGCGAACTGGTTGCACAGCGGTGCGAACTGGTTGCACAGCGGTGCGAACTGGTTGCACAGCGGTGCGAACTGGTTGCACAGCGGTGCGAACTGGTTGCACAGCGGTGCGAACTGGTTGCACAGCGGTGCGAACTGGTTGCACAGCGGTGCGAACTGGTTGCACAGCGGTGCGAACTGGTTGCACAGCGGTGCGAACTGGTTGCACAGCGGTGCGAACTGGTTGCACAGCGGTGCGAACTGGTTGCACAGCGGTGCGAACTGGTTGCACAGCGGTGCGAACTGGTTGCACAGCGGTGCGAACTGGTTGCACAGCGGTGCGAACTGGTTGCACAGCGGTGCGAACTGGTTGCACAGCGGTGCGAACTGGTTGCACAGCGGTGCGAACTGGTTGCGCACTGGTGCAAATTGGTTGCAGAGTGGTGCGAGCTGGTTGCGGAGTGGTGCGAACTGGTTGCGGAGTAGTGAGAACTGGTTGGGAAGTCGTGCAAACTGGTTGCGGAGTGGTGCGAACCGGTTGCGGAGTCGTGCGAACTGGTTGCGGAGTGGTGTGAACTGGTTGCCGACTGGTGTGAACTGGTTGCAGAGTGGTGCGAACGTGTTGCGGAGTGGTGCGAATTGGTTGCGAAGTGGTGCGAACTGGTTGCAGAGTGGTGCGCACTGGTTGCGGAATCGTGCGAACTGGTTGCAAAGTGGTGCGTACTGGCTGCGGAGTGGTGCAAACTGGTTGTGGAGTGGTGCGACCTGGTTGCAGAGTGGTGCAAGCTGGTTGCAGAGTGGTGCAAACTGGTTGCGGAGAGGTGCCAACTGGTTGCGAAGTGGTACGAACAGGTTGCAGAGTGGTATGAACTGGCTGCGGGGTGGTGCGAACTGGTTGTGGAGTGGTGCGAACTGGTTGCGGAGTGGTGCAAACTGGTTGCGGAGTAGTGCAAACTGGTTGCGGAGTGGTGTGAATTGGTTGGAGAGTGGTGCGAACTGGCTGCGGAGTGCTAAAAACTGGTTGTGGAGTGTACGAACTGGTTACAGAGTGGTGCGAACTGGCTGCGGAGTGGTGCAAACTGGTTGCGGAGTGGTGCGAACTGGTTGCGGAGTGGTGCGAACTGGTTGTGGAGTGGTGCGAACTGGTTGCGGAGTGGTGCGAACTGGTTGCGGAGTGGTG
>SZWC01022087.1:4500-14579 GCA_023375785.1 Penium margaritaceum | reverse complement strand
GCACCAGAGAGGGAGAGAGGGCGATGAAACTCGCCTCCCTCGCTGGTGAGGCGTTGACGACAACAGAGAGGGAGAAGGGAACGGTTGCCCCCCCTCTCGTGCCTCTGGAGATTCGACGACGCTAGGGAGGGATAGGGGGCGGCATAATGGTGCCTTGGGGGAGGAGGGGTCCCTCAACCTTCCCCCCACAGGGAAGGGAAGCTTCCCGGGCATTTTCCTTTCCCCACAATGCTGATGCCAAAGTGGGAAAGAGCACGTGCATCCACTTCCCAAGTCCCATTTTTTTTAACATAGTTAAACATGTCAACTCCCATTACGTTCGCGAGTGGCACAGTGAGAAGGACGTGACCATGAACGTGAGGGATCGCGGGCTAAAACCTTTGGTGGTTTCATTTCTTTGCTTGGGCCTCAAGGCGGGCCGGCATGAATTGAGATAACGTCCGTGCTTGAACCTAGTTTTGACTGCCGTGAGATGCGACATGTAGCTCAGTCTAAGCTTTGAAATTGATAAGGTCTCAATTAATGTTTTAGAAAATATCTTCCTGTTCATGGACAATGGGGAAGACCGACAAATCTCTTGACACAAACTATGTGAGTCTAGGGAGATTCCAAGCATCATATGGAATATAAAACAAGATGGCACTTGACATGCCAATTTCTTGTTGATTTCTCATCAATCCTCGAGTTGATGAATTCCATGTTGACCGTTTCCAGGTTTTGTGGTTGAACCCAAATGTGATCATGGGTTTCGACACAAAACATAAAAAAGCTCTGGTTGAGTTTTTAAAGAAAAGTGAAGAATCCTGGTTTTCTTTTTACTCTCCGTTCCAAACCACAAAAGGAAGAAAAACTGCAGTTTTCTGCGTTGTGAACGGCCTTCACTTAGAAATCGTGCGAGCAGTTTAGCACCAACAGTGCCTGAATTCTTGTAGATTTACCCCCAAGTTTTGGGTACTTTGTGGGAAAACCCAAGAGGGCTGACCTTTTAAAGCCAATGACATAGCTCAAAGCTGGTTGTTCATGTGCTAAACAATTTTTTTTTTGCGCAAAAGAGCCAATACGGCATACACTGTGTTGCAAAACCACAATTGTCACATACATTGAGACGGATTCTCAATTCCAAATAAATCAGAAAAGGCACTGTACGTGTTGTGACCACTCAACGAGTCACCTAATCATTGGAACAATGTGAAATGTACGGATTGTAAAAAACGAGTGTCAATTACAATGCTACATGGGCGTTCTCACATCATCGACGTAAGAGCTGATTGCAGTACGGGGAAGAGCACAAGTGCAGGTTGCAGATTTTTTGTCGGTGTCGAACACACCACAACAAAAATGCCATTTGCTGTTTAATCACGAACGCCAAAAGCATCCGTGATGCTAGTGCTGAACGCACTTCTCATGGTCTATGAGAAGTGCGTTATACATGAAAAAAATGAATGCCGAATCCGTATCCACAAGGGTGTCCATTGTACCAAGGATGTTGGGTAAGCCATTTGTGAGTTTGTTTTGACAAAACAAGAATGGGAATGCCGATCGCAGTCGACACACACACGATGGTGGAAACCCACACAACATGGTCGACTAACAAGTGCCGGTTGCGCCTGGAATATGGCCAACATGGAAAATGCAATTGTAGCATTCACAAGCACCTTGCCGAATGCACGATACTTGTGATGTTGAATGCATGGCTGAAGAGGGCTTCAATTAAAATGATGAAACGAGTGCCGAATGCACTGTTCTCATGAAATCTGCTTACACAATTGACAACGGCTATGGGTTGCAATTTTTTTATGGGTGCTAAATGCACTACTGATACGAGTGTCAAATACACTACTACTGTGAGTTCTGGTTGAACTAGCTATGCTAGTGTCGATTTTACAACACATGCTATTAGATGCCGATTGCACCCATAACATGGGTGCCGATCGCACCCCGTTGCATCCACTAGAAACACCTAGCCAATGCTTTACATAGTCATGCCAGCTTGTAGTAGACCACCAAATGACATCATACGATCTATGCACGGCGTGGTTCTACGGGCAAGTGTGTTGAGCACGTTGATTAAAGCGACGGAAACACACTGGCTGGAATTTTCAATTCATCTCAACAAAGTTGAGGATGGTCATATTGTCAAATGGAGAATACACAGGCATGTCCGGAAACAATCACGGACGTCTGTGGTGATCAAATCTATGCTTGAACGACACAACAAAAACATCGCAATCTCGATCGTCGTCGAAAGTGACGACCATTGGAAGTTAGAAGATTTGCCTTGCCAATAGCTGTTTGGAAAGGTACTTCCGAAGCAGCATAAGCCAAAATCTAACGGATTTATCACGTGTGTGACAAGGACGATTTCCTAAAATTTGGATCATGCTAAAGGTTGATGAACTCCTTCGTATCCATAGATGGAACATGCCTTAAAAGTCCTGTCGATTGAGCACCAGTTCCAAAACAAGGACGGCTTGCATGACCACTAGAGGCCAGGACGCATAACCATGTGCCGCAGGCAACCCACTTTCCAATGGATCATGGCGTGCAATTCATGCCATTATCATTCAGCCACGTAAAACTGGGTACAATGCATGCATGGAAAACATGCATGACATGCACAAAGGCCGTATCCACTAACTACGGGTGCATTGATCATGACATTAATTCCTGGATAAGTTCAATGCACAAATGATCACAATGGTTTTGCTATATTGGATCAAGCTGACAATATCACTGATGTTTTGGATAAAAACAGGGACTATATTTTGCCAAACAAGTTGTTTGGTGGGCGCAGGACGTGTGTTACAACAGCGACACATCCCATTGTGCTAAAATTTTCAAAGGCAAATGCGATCATTTCATGACTTAGCTTGTGTCACGACTATGTCATGAGATGTTCATCAGAACTCGTATGTTGGCACGCCAACTTTAAGGCTTAAGAACTGACATCACGCTACATGTACACAGTGTGTGCTAGATGCATCATGCCTCTCAGAGGTTATGTGCATCATGATTCATGGCCCATACAGACGTTGGTCCGTGATTGAACGTGTTAAGAATGACATCCTTGAAACAATACTCAATGTTGAAACCGTTGACATCATATCACTCGGTATGTGATGGATACAAATCCGGGTACCAGACTGGTACCGACGATAAAAAGGAACATAATTGTACCAACAACCCTGTTCAAAAGAAATATTTAGTTGTGAGTGAGGGTTGTAAATGCTCCAAAGAGGGGCGGAGATTCTTCTATGGGTCCTCAATGGTTTAAGATGCCGCAGTGCAGTCGTCAAAGGCTACAAGAGTCACTCTCTTGTGTATGACGAAATGGACTGAATGTCAAATGTGAAAAAAACTGATTGTGACATTGTATCATCAATTGATGAGTGAACATGTCGTGGACATTGATAGACAAAAGTGCGTGAACCAGTGTCAGTGATATGTGTTTACCCAAAGTTATGTGAATATTTCCAATTCTAAAGAAAACGAGCGACACTCTTTTTCTACCAATGGAGTACCAGAATGGTATGACGATCTCATAGTTTTATGCAAACCAGCTACAACATATTTGGGATCACATCTTGATTTAGGTTTGGGCATCCAAAGCTTATGATCGTGGAAATGATCTACAAGCCGACAGCTTTATGCTATCAGTGTGTTAGCACCTACATCTTGGTTGTCCGTCCGACCACATAACGAGTCACAATCAATTTTTAGGCACACTTATGACCTGTGTGTTGTAATTGAATGTTGATGTGAAAGGACTCTTCAAGATGAGCCTTGAGAAATGATAACTCTAATCAAGTTGTTATGATGTTTTGAGAAAAGCCTCAAAGTTGATTGCATCGTGACACAATACACCATTCGTGTACTTCACACTCTTCAACTATCATGCGGATGGATTCTAATCATGCCAAAGATATGGTATAGCACCACCTATGCAACATCGATGTACAAAATGAAGCCAAAATCCAATTCATTGGAATAAAACCAATCCCCAAGAGAGATTACAATGACTACGATGTAGTCAAACCGTGCTTGAATGAACCAGAAGGTCATGCATTACATTGCCAAACACAACTATAATACATTTTTGGATTTTGCTAAAGTGGTATCCAAAATGGTGGTTTTAAGTCAGATGTCTTCGATGAGGGCGAACCCCTCCATGGGTGCCTTGAGTGAGACATATGGAAACACTCTGTTGAGAAGAAGCACCGAATGCATGAAACAGAAGACGTTGAAGCAACATGAAGTATTGTGACTTGGTGAACACAATTTGTTGACAGGTTCCCGAATAGAACCTTAGGACGTGATACCATAAGAACAGAAGGATGTTGGAACCGGTTTTTCTGGGATCACCAAATGTGATTTAGAAGTGTTCGATCACAATGACTTGGAATTAACACATGAACGGTGTTATTCCAACTTGTACCGCAATGATTGTGATCATGGTATACGCGTTTGGTGAATACCATACAATGAACACTTTGTTCGTCAATAGAATCCATGGTCATTGAGATCGGTTATCTGAGCTAACCTAGTTAGAAGCGATGTGCTTATGACAGGGACGTGAGGGACATGATTTTAGTACCCATTTCAGGTAGAAATGAGGGGATGATGGTTGACACTAAGATCATCTAGGTCGGATAATTTTCATGTCTAATGACAGACGTTGACAACAACCAATGCAGCCTCCTTCAATGACGAGGGCAATCTTTGAAAAGAAAAACAAGTGTGCTCAACAACCATGTCTTAGGACCTTGGTGCCTCTCAACCATAAGGTAAAGCTAGCATGCGAGTTACATAGGATTGGTGGAGCTTGGTTGAGTTCAACCAACCAATCCACGGGTGCTGAAAGAGGTCTGGTAGACCTACGCATGGTCATGAATAGGTGGTAGCAGACCAAGAGGACTGATGTTTAGATTGCATGTAATGACAATGTTGTGAGGAGGTACCACCTCGACAACTGCCCCTTGGAATAGATCATGCCCGAACGACATGGGAGGTTTTGTGTAGACCTGGACGATTGTTACGGGGACGCTCGTGAAATTTGTTGCAGGGACGCTCCTTGCAAAGGGCGAGGAGGCGTCACCACAATAGCTTGCTGAACATGTACCACACGGAATGTGGAAAAATCCATTCTATCAACCCACTTCCAAACTGGCAAGACATTGTTGACAATATACGTCCCAAAAAACACCGATCATGCCACTGATACACACGTGTGATGCATCTTTGGTGAAGACTCACCAACACTTGTCAAGAATGTACAAGGATTGTACATGTCTCATCGTGGCAAGAGCCATGGGAATATGCGATGAACATGGAATGTTTCACGTAGATGGTTACAATTGTGAAAACCATACACATGTGTGGTCGATTGTGCGTGAACGTGACGCAACATTGTTGCGGATGACACGAGTTTACAATTGTGCTCTTATGCATGCTTTTGTTGCATGGTGTGCATCTTGAAGTACGAAATGATCAAACCTCCATGAGCAAGGACAAACCGGGACGATTTCGAGTAATGGGAGAGGAATGTAGCGTATGGATCATTTTCAGTATTGAAGATGGTCCACAAATATATACGCTGTCTTTTGGGGACTCAGGGCTAGTCTCTCAGGGTGTCCTCGGCTATGAACAACAATCTGCAGGCTAGATCCCGGATCAACCCTAGACCGGGAAGAACAATTCGTGTGGATTTCAAGCAGGAGGAGTGCCACGATGGAAGATCCATCGCGTCACTCCTCCAATTTAGGTTCTCGCTAGGGTCCTGTTTCCACGTGGTTGTGCCACGTGGACCGCTAGTGTTTTTAGGTTGCATGTTTCCAAATATGCCCTATGACAACCGTGTCCAGTTTGCCGTGACGTGTCTCAGCCAAAATGGTTGAGGCGGCCAGTCACTTGGCCTCCTTGGAGGACTATTATGAGGGCCTAACTTTGGGTTCCACACTTAGTCGCTAAAGAGCCCACAGCTATTACAGCTGTTTTCCCACTACGTCAATGTCTGAGGATGTCTTCAATAACGTATTTTGTATCCCTGTCCACTTGTATAAGAGGTGGAGGTGCGACATCTCGATGAGAGACATTTGTATTGCAAACCCGGTAGTGCTTGAGCTTGTTGATGTGAAAAACATAACAAATCCCTGTCCTGTAAAGTAGGCAAAGGCAACCGATGGTAGGGGTTTGCATTTTTTTGTTCTCTCATGGTCCCAACCTCCAGGGTTTGAGCTTTGGAAAGTCCTGTCCTCAATGTTTGATTTTCGCCAAGCTGCGGAGGATGCAAATGTCGTTGCTTAACATGTTACCGTTGTAATGTCGATTGACCACTCGCTTCATCGCTGCTTGTATCTTGTAAGGTTCTGTAATGTTTCCTCCCGAATGCTTGAGAATCCCCTGTGGTGGATGTCAGCCGCGACATCCAACCGATGTGGCGGGAAGTTTGCTGTACACTACTTCAAAAGTGATTCTACCAGTTGCGGTAGACATTGTGGAACTGTATGCAGGTTTGGCGGTTGGAAGCTTGGTTGCTGAATTGGTGCTGTGCGACTCGCATGAAGAGCGGAGAAGGTGTTTGAGCGTCTGATTGGTCTACTCAATTTTCTTGTCTGATTATGGATGAAACGCCGTTGATAGCTAGATGCAACTATCGTAACGTGTCATCAGTTTGCGCCAAAAAGAGCAAGTGAAGTGGTTGTATCTGTTGTTGATGATGGTATGAGGCATGCCTTGCGGCCGTTTGATTAGGTCTAGAAACAACCACATCGTTCCTTCTATGATGACGATGGTTGTCGTCGAAATGAAGTGTGAAAATCTGGAAAAACCATCCACTACGCCAAGGATGGCGGGAAATCCCGTCCAAAATTCCATGCTGATATCAATCCATGGCTCCGCCGGAAAAAGAAAGGGTTTGAGTATATTGGTTTGGCCTCGTGCGATTATGTTTTTGTCTCTAATAGATATCACACAATTTGCATAAGGCTCACATATAGGTGTGCATCTTGTTCCACTAGTAGTGTTTTGCCAACTTCTTGAGCGTCTCTTTCTCGCTGATATGTCCACTTTGATCAGTGTTGTGGTATACCTCCAATAGCATTCTTCGGAGCTACTTGTTTGGTGGGAAGATGGCGAGTGAATCTTCATCATAGTAGGATTCATCAAACCAGAACTTAGTCCTGTGGTACCCATTGAGCTCCTCGTCACCCTCTGTGAACATCCTCGCAAGGTACGCGTCTCATTTGATGAGAAACATGTTGATCTTGGCCATTAGATTTGGTCGTCAACTCATAGCATCCGCTAGATTAGTTTTACTAGGCCAGTACTCAATGTCGTACTCAAAGTTAGAGTCAAGAAACTCCACCTATCGAGTTAATCGGCAGCTCAGATTGGGTTGATTTTTTAGGTATCTTAGTACTCAATGGTCGGTGCGGACGACACCTTGTCAACATTCCAAGTAGCACGAGCATGTTTTGAACGAATGTACGGCTGCGGGCATTTCTTTCTTGTACAGTGCATTGTTGAGCTTTGGCCCACGGAGATTTCTTGACATATACGTGACCGATTGTTCTCCACAGTTGTTGTCTTGGAGAAGAACTGCTCCAATGGCTCAATCTGACGCGTCGGTGGCCATGATGTTTTCCACCATTGGATCTGCCAAATGAAATACTGTCGCCAAGGTCAGTGCTTTTCCTTAAGAATTCAACATTTCTTTTTTGTTTTCCCCTCAATCTCACTCGATGGTTATCTCAATGAGATCGGAGAGAGGTACTAACACTTGAGCATAGTCCTTTACAAATATACTGTAGGAATTTTAGAAGTCCCAAAAACTTGTGGGCGTCGGCCAATGAGTGGTTTCCACCACACTTGTTGGGCCCATGATAATTCTTCTGCCGCTCATGATGTGGCCCAGAATCTCGATTGAACGATGACCAAAGTCGCACTTTGAGTATCTTGTAAAGAATTTCTTTTTGCAAAGCTTTGAGTACTTTTCAAAGATGTTTATGGTGCTTCTCCCGAATGCGACTCTACATTGGGATGTTGTTCAGATACAAATGAGAAAGTTGTCAAGGTACGGGCAAGATGTGTTGTTCATCGCCGCTATAGATATTGTGTGGGCGTTGGTGAGTCCAAACAGCATGACCGTGAACTCAAAGTGTATGTATCTGGTGGTTAATACTTTATTCTTGATATACTCATTAAACATGGGGATATGATGATAGCCACTGTGTAAGTCTCTTTTGTTTGAGAATTCTGGCCCCACGGAGTTGGTCAAAAAGCTTGTCTGCTCATGAAAGGGGGTATTAATTCTTCATGGTGATGTCTTTCAAAGCTTGCTAGTCCACGCACATCCGCATATCTCTAGTTTTTTTCTTCTTCATGAAAAGCACCAGTGTTGCGGTTGGTGACGTGGAAGGTCTCATAGACCCCTAACCCAACATCTTGTTTAGCTACTTCTTGAGCTCGTTCAGCTCTTGACCATTCATCTAATAGGTCCTATTCACCATTCGTTTTCTCCCTAGCTTGAGGTCTATGTGATAGTCGACGTTCCACTGTGGAGGTTTTTCTCTAGGAAGTTCATTGAGGAAAACCCCTTTGAACTCCTTGATGAGTGTTACAAAATCCTTTGGTACTGTTACCAAATTCTTAGGTGTCAAGGTCCACATTGTCACCTCGGCAGCTGTAATCTCTTGCACTTCCCCTACCTCCATGTGGACTAGACACAATTGAGCTTCGTGTTCAGGAACCTCTTGGCCACGTCCAGAGATATCGATCAGCCTTTGGTGGTTGTTGCAACTTCCTCTACTACTTTGACTTTTGATGGTTCGCGTAACCGCCGTTATGTTGTGGGTCGTTCAACTAGAGGAGGATGCCATTTTCTACTAGGGATGCTGAATTAGACCAATCTGCTGTCCAAGTCCACGTGCACATTGTGTCGGTATAGGAAATCTCACATGAGGATGGGTTTTCAGTCGTTCATAAGGCATGTCCTCTAGACCGTTAAGTCCTGCAGATCTTCGATTTGCATTTAGAGTGATTCACGTAGTCGACAAGGTAAGAATCTTTTTGATCGGTACCTTTAATTGTCTAATGGTTTTTTCCTTGAAACACTCACGGTTTGGACTGTAGTACCAGCATTCAAATCATGTTGTTGCTTATGAAGCTGTGAGAAGCTCCTCCATCTAGTATACTTCGATACCGTTCCATGATTCCTTCAATCCCTCAGTTGTACTCATAGCAGTATAGCCGGTTGGTCATCCTCATACCCCCTGTCAAACTTTGCAATATCATGTGTCCTCATTTGTGGCAACGTGAGACACTGAGATGGGTAATCGGTCGGCACAAAGCTTTTCGACAGGAAAGGAGCCTTTCCATCTGCTCCTCCCCTCTACCGTTTCTTGACTCCTCATTTCAATGAATGCAGAATCAAGAAACAGCAAAGGGAAGGAGTAGACGGCGAGTTCTCCAGTCGAAACATTTTGCGGCTATCGGCTGGCAAAATGAGAAGTCAATTCAATGGAAACCGAAGGCTGGCAATCCCAAAGAAACTTTCCAACAGCTGCCGATCCCAAAGATTCTTACCTTGGCCGAGACCCCAATTCTTATCATGGCAAAGGGAGTATGCTTGCAGTTGGCGATGTGAGAGCGGTCGCGTGAGCCTTTTATCTGGCTTTGCTGATCTCTTGCTGCCGTTGGATTGTATTTAGATCGGACCACTAAATTTTAGCCGTGCCATGCAAAAGCGAGGCCACAAGGTCTATCTTCTGTTTTCCATTGTTGACCTTAACAGTGGTACATTACACCTCTGAAATCCTTAGCAATATCATGACCCTTGGTCCCTTCGAGTGGAAAGTGCAAGTCGAATATGGGGTTTACTTCAGAGTTGTAAAAACTTCTTGGTGAGTACTTCTTCATGCGCGTGTGAAATCCGAAGCTCTTTCATCACCATGTTGAGCTATGGAGCAGATGGGTATTGAGGCTCTTGAGTTCCAATATTTTCTTGTACAAGTCTTCATTGATTTGCGGTTTTCAATCGGTGTCTCCTATCTTGACAAGTGTCAATGTGACGGGTAGTGGCG
>SZWC01022086.1:13261-25591 GCA_023375785.1 Penium margaritaceum | reverse complement strand
CAACTCTGGCACAACTCTGGCACAACTATGGCACAACTCCACGCTAGTTGCTTAAGTCTGCTGCCCTTTCAGTCTGCTGCTCTAGAGACTAAGACTGGGTTTCCTACTCAGAAATGCGCATGCAAGTGTTAGCGCCAGAAAGCAGCTGAAAACTGAAAGTGACAAATTAGGAATGAAGAATGAGCAACAATGGGAGACCCCTCCAAGTTTTAGCTCCCCTCCACTAGTGTAGAACTTGTTACTTAGCTAACAAGCCAATCAGAAAATAGTCCTAGACCTATTTTCTGGCAGGCAGGGTTTTCTCGGTGAGCCTTGCCAGACGCCCGACAGCCCAAAACCCAGGCGTCGTCCGTTTTGCCTGAAAACTGGACCATACCATAATAGCAACGTTGCGAACACAGTCGTCCGGTCAGAATCAGCTAGAAAAATAGCAGCAAAGAGTTATGGCTTCCCAAAAACAGGCACTGCCTTCGATGGTCCCTGATGTCAAACAGTGCCACGCACCAAGGGACATGGACCCTAGGCAGAGCATGATGCTACAGACGTAATGGCAGAGTCAGAAGCAACGCTGTGTGCATGCAGACAGCATTTTTAGTGGCAGTGACTGCCGTAGGCCCGACCGCCGAGGAGGCCTGCCAGTGGAGCTGAGCACGTCGTCGTAGGGAGGAGGCTCCAGCGAACTGCGAGTAGGCCTCAATGTGCGTCGGCTCCATCGGACGACACTCCAGCTACGTCAAGACTCACCGTTAGTCATCTGCACGCCAATGTACACAAGCTGGGAGGACACAACAGATCACAATGAGAGATGCGTAAAATGTCAACACTTCCCCATCACTCACAGGCGTAGTGCACATGTGCGGGCTGAGACACAGTCAAAAACCAGACTCCCCTAGGACACGCAGAGACGCAGGCAAGGACAAAGAGAGCCACTCACTGATGCACGCAAACTGAACTCACATCCTTCTTGAATGAGTCGCGCTTCAATGCCTTGGTCAAGAAGTAAGCCAGCTGCCGTGCTGTCTCAACCCACACAATGCTGATATTTCCGTCATGTAAGAATGAACACACATAGTGATACTCAACGTTGATGTGCTTTGTGTGTGTGTGATGCATGCCATCAGTGTCGACAATGGCCATGGCACTCTCATTGTCACAATGCACCGTGATGGATGCGACGGACTTACGCAACTCGGACAACAGACGGCGCAACCACATGTCAGGAAAAGGTTGACTGCATAAGTGTTATTCAGGTAAACTGTCCATTGATGAGATGCAACGGAGAGCAAAGGACGCGGTTCCAGAGATGAGGGCAGTGGTATTCATGATAGTGATGATGCTACTGGGTACGGTGCGAAAGCACGGGCACTGACAGAGCAGTTGCATAGCAGAACATCATGATGATCATTTGAGGAGGAAATGGTGGGGGCAGTGCCGAGGCGCAGGCCGCGAGGCCGCAGCGCTGAGGCACGGGCCAGCAGAACACAAAGGCCGCAGCGATGAAGCGCGGGCCGAGAAACATGAGAGGAGATTGCACTGAAGGCATGAGGACTGAAGGGCAGTTGAAGGTGCCACAGCGTCAGGTTGCCAACACCAAGGTCAGTTGCCTCTACTTGCCGCAGCGCTAGTGCGCGGGCCGGCAGGGCAACTTCACTTGAGTACCTTGATACATCTGAGCGGGCGTGAGAGATGAAGGCAACGATGATAATAGGAACGATGAACAGCTGCAAGGAATGGTGGCTGGCCATGAGGCCGAGCCCAGTGGGGGCAGGGCCGCAGCCCGGGCCGGAACTGAGACAACTGAAACAAACTGACTGACCATCAGAGAAATGGTAACCATTACAAGAGTGAGATCTAAGTACTGAGCAGACTCCTGAGCTAGCTAGTGAGTGTCCTACTCCTAAGGTGGGCAGTACGACCTGAGTCGCCGTAACCATTGTCTTGCTGCTTCTGCTGCTGATGACGATGGTGTCACGAAGTGGCTCCAGCGGTGGTTCGGCACGATCCTCGGTGGCTCGGAATCTTGTCGTTGGACCTTTGGCGCATAGTGTGTACCGAGACGCGGGCGGGCAACCAGTATTCGCCTATTGGCAGTGACTGTTGGAGAACCGCGTTGGTCGTTGGGAGATGCACGAGAGCCGTTGATGCGGTAGGACCGGCCGGCAGGGTTCCGACGATGGCGCGGACAGTGTGGCAGCCGTTGGAGTTGTTCGATGGTGACCGAGGAGGTGATCCATCTCCCACGAGGAATTTCCGATAGTTTCTCATTTCTCCTTTTTTTCTGCTTCGGGTTGATCTTTCTCTAAGATAAGACAGTGAGTATCCCTGATGTGTGGCTTGTGGGCATTGAGGTATTTTCCGACACCAAACACTCTCTCAGCCTCAATAGTGCTGCGTGCAATGCACCCTTGCTTGCCACGACGCCAGGACATTGCAGTGCCGCCTATTAGAAAGATCTAGCCTGTGCCACTCTTACCGTCTGGACTGTCGGTCCAGTCATTGTCGGTGTAGCCCACCGCGACAACAGACGACTGACGGCGGAACATGAGACCTTGCCAAGGAGTCGAGACGATGTAGCACAATACTCGGATTGCGGCCACGAAGTGGAGGTGATGCGGCTCCTGAGAAAAATGAGCCAGGAGGCTGACGGCGGACGCGATGTCTGGGTGCGTCGTCGTCGCGAGGAACATCAGTGACCCGATGACCCGTAGATACGTGGTCACATCAACTGGCTCTCCCACAACGGCTGGGTCAGGGCTTCTTCAGCTTCACCTGGCCATCAGGTGACATAGGTGAATATGCACTGGGCATGCGGGGCAGGTCCTCCGCGAAGCGAGTGGACAGGGTCTATACATAGGCAGCCTGGTGGACGTGCAGGATGCCCTAGGAGCCATTATGCTCGAGCTCCATGCCAAGGAAGACTCAAGCAGACCCTTGATCCTTCATCTGGTAGGCAGTGTGCAGTAATTCCTTGACACGCTGGACAGCAGCCATGTCAGGCAACGCAATGAGGAGATCGTCGACATAGACCAGGATAGTGGCGAGGGTCTAGCCTCGCGGACTGACGAATAGTGCGCGGTCAGCGGTATTGCGCTAAAGGCCACCGCAAAAGGAGCATGCTGCTGATCTCCTGGTTCCAGCACCGAGGGGACTGCTTCAGGCCGTAGAAGGCCTTCCGCATCCGCCAGACTCTCCCAGTGCTGTCGTTGAAGCCTGGAGGTTGTACCATGTAGAGCTCCTCATCCTCCAATGAACCATGGAGGAAGGCGTTGCTCACGTCCATCTGATACAACTCCCACCCATGTTGGGCAACCAGACTGAAGAGTGCCCAGCTCATGGAGAACCGGCCAATTGGAGCAAAGATCTGGTCATGGTCGACCCCAGGGACCTAAGCAAACCCCTTGGCTGTGAGGCGGGCCTTGTACTTGTCCAAGGACCCGTCGGGCTTCCATTTGCGCCGAAAGACCCACTTGGTACCGATGGTCTTTCGACCTGGAGGGAGGTCGACGAGGTCATACATGTGGTGTTGTCGGATCATAATGAGCTCGTTTGCGCAAGCAGCATCCCAGAGTGCGACCTCAAGAGAGGTGCGAGCCTCTCATAGGATGGCTGGGTCCGCCGGGCGTGCTATGGAGCGGACTGAGAGAGTGTGTGCATCGTGAGCTCCAGGTGGGATGGGTGCGAGTGCAGCCATGTGAGCATGCCGATGCTCGTGATGAAGCATGACGTAGCCCTGTGCAGAGCCAGGGTGAAGGTCTACAATGATTGCCAAAGTGGTCAGGCCGAGGGGCCTTGGTGCCAGGGTCCCCACTCATGACCGTAGGAGTGGAAGAGACACGTGGAGCGACAGGGGGCCGAGACGTAATAGGGCGAGGTGTTGCGGTCTGCACGCTCACTGACGGCCTGGGTCGGAGGCTGCCGCCTGGGCCACGGGTGTAGCACGATAGGGCAGGAGATGGCCCCGAGTCTGACGGGTCAATGGAGGTGGCCAGGGCTACTAGCCCGAAGGAACCAGCAGACGCAATTTGGGCTGCAGGTCCGGAGGGGCCACCGGACATGACTGGGGCCGCCGGCCCGGAGGGGCCAGCGGGTGCGACTGGGACAGCTGGCCCGGACGGACCAATGGACGCGACTGGGGCGGCTGGCCCAGAGGGATCGTTGGACGCGACTAGGACGGCTGGCCAGGAGGGACCAGCGGGCGCGACTGGGGCGGCTGGCCCGGAGGGACCAGTGGACGCTACTGGGGCGGCTGGCCCAGAGGGACCAGCGGACACGACTTGGACCGCCGGCCCGGAGGGACCGGTGGATGCGACTGGGATCGCCGACCTGAAGGGATTGGTGGACGTGACTGGGACCGCCGGCCCGAAGGGGCCAGTGGGCACAACTGGGGCTCTTGGCTCAGAGGGGCCAGCAGGCGCGACTGGGGCTGCTGGCTCGGAGGAAGCAGTGGGCGCAATAGGGATTGCTGGCTCGGAGGGAGTAAGTGATGTACCACTCGGAAGTGGTAGGATGGAGGAAGGACTCACCACTTCCCCACGCGACGGGAGGGACACCGAAGAGCCAGAGCGAACGAGATCGTGTGGAAATAGTTCCTCAAAGAAGAGGGTGTTGCGGGACTCAATGATATAGTGTCCGGAGGGATCCCAGGAACGCCATGCCTTAGACTGACGGGAGACACCAAGAAAGGTGCAAGGACGCCCGCAGGGGGCGAGCTTGCAGCCCTGCTGCGGGGCGGGCAGCCACACGATGGCTACGCAGTCCCAGACATGAGCAGGCAGAAGGTCGGCTCGCTGACCGCACTTGTGCTGGTACGGCGTGGACTGGCAGGGAAGGGGTCCGTGAGGAATCCGGTTCCAGACCCACATCATGTAGGCCATGGCTTCAAAGTAGAACCCATCGCAGAGGCCAGAATTAACCCACATGGTGCGGACGACATCGGCTATAGTACGGTTCCACTGCTCGGAGATGTCGTTCTGGGCGGGCGTGTAGGACGCGGACGTCTTGTGGTGGATACTGCGGGAGGTGAGAAAAGTCGTGGTCTTGCCTATGTACTCACCACCGCGATCGGAGCAAAAGCGGCAAAGGGATCGACCACACTCGCGCTCCGCAAGGACAAGCCAGTTCTAAATGGCACGGGCGACATCGCTCTTCTGCCGAAGGCAGAAAACCTAGCGATAGCGCGAGTAGTCGTCAGTGAGGGTGAGGACATAACGGCCATGTTCTCCGACGGACACGGTAAGGAGAGGACCCATTACATCAGAATGGACGAGGTCGAGAGGGGCGGACGTACGGGAGGAGGACTGATGGTATGTGGACCGGTGCATCTTCCCCTGAGCGTAATCAACACACTCTATGGAGCACGGCAAAGGGAATATCTCAAAGTCAAGGCTCTTGGCCGGCTGGGTGCAGAGCATGCTGTCGACGACAGCAGTGTGGACGTGGCAAAGGCGGTGGTGCAGGAGACGGGTGTGCTACGGAGAGAGCGTGATGGTGACAAACACATGGCCTATGGCGGCCGACGGGGAGGGGACAGAAGGAGAGGAGGACAGACGAGGCACGTGCCACAGGTTGCCACGGGCGGTGGCGTGAAGAACGACAAGACCGGACGGACGCAACGACACAGTGCCAATACCACAAGAGTGCACAACGTCCATGCTCATGCAGTCAAGGGCAGTAATGGACAAGGTTGAGCTCAAGACCGGGGACGAGAAGGACATCGGTCAAGAAAAAATCACCGACGGGACCACGGAAACGAACGACACCAGCGCCGAGGAAAGGTAACACCTAGCCGGAGCCTGTCCGGACACCGGATACATCGCCAACAGGACCAAGCATACTGAAGGCCTCACGAGAGGTCGTCATGTGATGCGTGGCCCCGGAGTTGATGATCCAGGTCTCGGCTACGTCTTGGACTGGAGTCGCCAGATCCCTAACGGTCACATGGAAGCACGCAAGAGACGCGGACGCGGTGGAACGGGGTGCAAACCGAGACTACCAATCATTAACCCACGCAACATCGTCACAAAGGGGGAGAGAGGAGACCAGGGGAGAAGGCAAGATAGACGAGGAGGCAGGGCACGGCCACAGCTCAGTCTCAGACATGCAGGGCGAGGGGGACGAGCAGGAGGTGACACAACTCGCACTTCCCTGGGGGGGAGGAGGAGGCAGGTCAGGCTAGAGCGCTCCAACTGTCGCTCACGCGTGGACGGCCCGGCAGATTAGACTGAGTGCGGAGTGACGGCGCCGAAGTCCGGATCGAACGAGGACTGCACTGGTGAAGGGAATGGGGGCGCCGATGCCTGCGGGTTATGCTGTTACGGAGCTGGCGCCAACGGGACCGGTACGGCTGTCGGAGAAGAGGAGCTACTGGACGAGGTCGGGGCGTCAAGGCCAGCGACAGCAACGATGGCAGAGGCGAGACGGTGCTCTCGCTTGCGTTGCATGGTGGCAATGACGTGTGCCTCGTCCGTGGGCAGCGGGCATGTGTACCACCCGTGCTCGGGCTGGCCAAAGTTGTGGCAGACTGTGCCACCACTGCCGGACCCAGTCGATTGCTGCTCCTGCTGCTGCTGTTGACCCTTGCCCTTCTTGCTCTAGCGTTTCTTCTTCGCCGACGACGATGAACTGGAGGAGGTATCTGCTGCGGGGGAAGCGACAGCCACGGAGGCAACGACAAGGGAGGCTAGAGCCTCTGTGCGCTCAAGGTGGGACTCCAGGCAAGCTTCCTCAATCATGTGGAAGAGCTCGTATGCCCAGGGCATGAGGGTGCCCTAGGTCGCCATGGTGGAGAGGACGTCCTTGGAGTAGTGCACGAAGACGTCCGCATACGCAGCAGTGGCACAGCGCTTGATGGTGAGGAGCGCGGCCAGATGGGGTGGAGCCGAGGTGCCGAGGCAACGAAGGATGTCTTCAGCCCGCAGCCAGAAGGCGGTGACTGTCTCGGTCTCCCCCATGTGGAGGGAGTTGAACTCCCGCAGCAGACGGCTGGTCTCAGCCTCGTTGGACAGGCGATGGGGGCGAGTGAGGACGTGCCACGCAACTGCAGGGTCTGGGACGCTGCTAGCGGTGAAATTGCCAAGAAAGGGTTCTAGGGTCAGGCGGGAAGTCGGAGGAGCGACAGGGACGAGGGCACAGACGGCGCAACCAGCGTCATATAGCTGGTCGGCCTGGGTGGAGTCGTACAAAAGAGTGTAGTATGCCCACAAGCCCTCACCCTGTGCCCAAATACGGAAGCTAAGCTCCCAACTCCGGAACTGCTTACCGACCTGAAGCGGCGGGGGCGGCGTCTCAAAGTCCTTTTGCCTGCGGCCGGTGCCCAGAGTAGGGCCAAGAACGGAGGTCACTGTCTGCCATTGGCACTGAGTCTGCTCTTGCGCCAGGTAGTACGTGCAGCGGACACAGCAGGGATGGTGTGTCCAGGGGGAATGAACGGCGGCGGAGCACTGGTGGCCGTCTGTGAGGCCCATGGCTGTAGTGCAGCAAGCTACTACGTCAAGGCGGCGAGCTGTTGTTGAATGGTAGCTAAGGGATCAGTGGTGTTGACAACGATGCCTGTTGGCTGATACTCATGCTGCTATTACTACTGCTCTTGCTGCTGTTGCTGCTGTTGTTGCAACTACAACTGCTGCTGTTCCTGGTCCCGGTCCCGCTGCTGTTGCTGCTGCTACTATTTCTGCTATTGCTGCTGCTGCTGCTGCAGCTGCTGTTGCTGCTTCAAGAAAAAGGGGGGGTATCCCCTGGGGGTCCCCCCCAACGGAAGAGGACTCCTCCCCACTGGGGCTGTTAGCCATGGTTTTGGTGCCCAGTCTCTTTGTTTTTTTTTTTTTTGTGTTTTTTGTGCTGCTGATGTCAACAGTGACGTCAACCTAGGACGGCTGGCATCAGCAGCTGCAGCGGCGTAATCTGCTACTGCTACTGTGATAAAGCTTCTTCCCCACCCTTCTGCCTCTTTTGTTGATGATGTCAGCAGTGTCATCACCAGTGACGTCAGAGGCTGGATGCTAACACCAGTAGCGGCTGTAATTAGGGCTGCTACTGCATAGCTCGAGTGGCAGCTACTGTTGATGCCGCTGTTGTTGCTGTTGCTGCCACTACTGTTGCTTGCCGCTACTACTATTGCTACTGCTGCTGCTGTTGTTGCTACAGCTGCTGTTGCATCTGTTGCTACTATTGCTGCTGCGACTGTTGTGGCAACAGCAACTGCTGCTGCTGGTGGTGCTGCTGCTGGTGGTGCTGCTGCTATTGCTGGTGCTGCTGCTGCTGCTGCTGTTGCTGTTGCTGCTGCTGCAACTATTGCTGCTGCTGCTGTTGTTGTTGTGGCTGCTGTAGCAGCAACAACTGCTGCTGCTGCTATTGCTATTGTAACTGTTATTGCAGCTACCACTGTTGCTGTTGTTGCAGCTGCTACTGCTACTGCTACTGCTGTTGCGTGCTGCTGCGAGTGTTGTGGCTGCTGCAACAGCTATGGTAGCTGCTACTAAGGTGGGAGAAACTTTTTTGTTAGCCTTTTTTCCTTCTTCTCGTCTAGCCCAGCGAGCCTTGCTGCTCGCTGTGGGCAACGGGCTGCGAGCAGCGAGCTCGCTGCTCGCAGCCAGCAGCTCGCTGCTCGTAGCGAGCAGCGGGCTCGCTGCTTCCAACCCGCTGCTCACAGCGAGCTGCGAGCGGCGAGCAGCAGCAGCTGCTGCTGGCTGCTACCGGCTCCTGCTCGCTTCTAATGCTGCAACATCTATAGCTTGTTGTTTCTACTGCTCACTACTGGTGCTACTTCTTGTTGCCACTGCTATTGCTACTACGAACTGCTGTTGCTGGCCGCCGCTGCTGCTTGCTACTGCAGGCTCTTGTTACTGCTGCGGGCTACTGCTACTACGGGTTGCTACTGCTGCAAATACGAGCTACTGCGAGCTGCTGCTGCTGGTTGCTACTGCTGCTGCAAGCTGCTACTACTCCTGGTTGCTGCTGCACGCAGCTGCTACTGGCTGCTGCTGCCACTGCTCGCTACAATTGCCTGCCGCTGCTACTGTTGCAAGCTACTCTTGCTGCTCGCTAGTGCCAGTCACTACAACTGGGTGACGTTGCCACGTGCATCGTCGCCCGTAGGTGTCGGATGTGTAGTTGCTAGTGTGATACTTGACTAGCCTATGGTGTGTGAGGCGGGTGACGGCTACGCATGAGAAGCGCCATGAATGCGGTAAGCTTGCCCTTAGAAAACCTCCACACTTCACCAAGACAAATGACAGGAGGGGGAGCGAGCGAACCTAGAACCGGTGAGCGCTCACCCACCACGAGCAACGAGCCCGAGTGGATGAGCGCCGCCACCCGGGGGTCGAGCCCGACCACTCGGAATTCACCGGTGACGGCTTCTCACCGATGCACGGTCAGAACCGGCATGGTGGCCCCCTGAGGATTATGCACCCGGGAACTATGCAACTCCCCCACCACATGCAAGGCAAGGCAATATGAAGCAGGGCACGGCAGTTGGAGTGTACGTGCCAAGCATCTACCGCATCAGTGAGAGTCATATAGAGTCAGAGAGATTCATGCAATGGTCTCGGCTGTGCCAACAAGCTCTCCTAGGTCCAGCAGCAGCAGTAGATTGATGGCGTCAACGGCTCCAACCATGATGGCCACATTGNGGAGACCATTGTCATTTAATCTGTACAGAGTGTGTGCAGAGTGTGAGAGGCAAGAGGGCACAGAGTTGTGAGTGGCCAACGAACTTCAACACTCCCCCATGACCCGCAGACAAGCAACCCGTACACACATGAAAGAGTCACAAGAGATGACCACAAAAGATGAGAAGAACCGACAGGACTGACTGTCAGCCGGGATCGTGCTGACTGATGAGACCCACAGAGTGAACAGCACCTTTGAAGACATTGCGACTGAGGGGCTTAGTGAGAAAGTCGGCTCTCTGTGATCGTGTGTCCACCCATGCGATGCGAATGACGCCGGCGGCAATGCATTCACGAACAAAGTGGTGCTCAATATTGATGTGCTTGGTGCATGAGTGGTGCATGCCACTGTTTTCAGCAATAGCTTTTGTGCATTGGTTGTCGCAGCGCAGAGTGATACAGCGGATGGGAACACATAGTTGTTGCAGCAGACGGCACAACCAGACAACTTCACAAGTGCCTGCACCCAATGCTACATACTCAACCTCAGCGGTGCTGCGTGCCACACATCCTTGCTTGCCACTTTTCCAGGAGACGGCAGTCCCACCAACTAGAAAGATGTACCCCGTGCGACTGCGAGTATCAGAATGATGCGTCCAGTCACTGTCCGTGAAGCCATCGACTACCACTGAGGGCTGTGCACGGAAGCACAGCCCAACACGGGGGGTGGAGAGAACATACCGCACCACTCGCAATGCTGCCTCGAGATGGCGCTCGCGAGGGCACTGAAAGAAAAGTCATCTGTGAGACACAGGACGTAACAACCAAGGCCCCCAAGGAAGTCATGTGGCAATGGACCCATGACATCAGCATGGACCAGGTCAAGGGGATGAGAGGTAGTGGACTCAGACGTGGAGAAGGGTGAACGGTGCATTTTGCCGCTGGCACAGTCCAGGCAAGTGGAAGAGCAGGGTGGAGAGAAGGTGGCAGGGTCAAGGCCGTGTGCAGGCTGGAGGCGCAGAAGGCGCTGAATGGTAGCAGTGTGAATGTGACAGAGGCGGCGATGCATGAGCTCAGCATGAGCTAGGGACAGTGAAGGGGCAACATGAACAAATGCAGACGCAGCGGAGGACGGTGAGAAAGTGAGCGGCACACGGAAAAGGCGATCACAGCGCACACCACGAAGAACGACATGGCCAGAGGAACGAAGGGAGATAGAGGCAAGGCCGCGGCTGGATGAGAAGTCCATGCCCTGATCGTCAAGGGTGGTGACAGAGAGCAGACTGACTTCAAGGTCAGGGACGTACAGAACGTCGGGAAGGTAGACTGTGCCACCAGGCCCAACAAAACGAACAACACCAACACCATGGACAGGGAGAAATTGGCCGGAGCCAGTGCGTACAGAACGGACAGACTGAACGGGCCCAAGAGACACAAAGGAAGAACGACAGGAGGTCATATGATGCGTGGCTCCAGAGTCAATGATCCAGAGGCCAGGAGAAGCACGTGTGGAGGGGAGAGCCAAACAGACAGCCACGGTACCACGTGCAGAGGACGACGAGCAAGGACCAAGACGAGAGGGTAACGTGTATGACTGCCAATCCTCAATCCATGCACGATCATTGGGCAGGTCCCCCTGAACAGCCCCAGAGGATGAGCCACGAAGAGTGGCATCGGACTCACAAACAGAAACACGGGACTGGCCACTCACACTCTCACCTCCCTGAGAGCGGAGATGAAGAAGCTCGGCAAGCCGTCGCTCGAGGGCGCGCTCCTCGTCCCGGCGATCAGAGCGCTCGGAGGAGCGGTCAGAGGAGCGGTCTGATGAGCGGTCGGAGTAGTGACCATCGTCCCGTCCCCAATGAGGAGCTGAGTAGTGTGAGGATGGAGGGCCGTAGTGGGTAGGACCAGACGGTGGGGTGACCCAGCCCCAGGTGCTAGGAGATGGCGGCGGCTGCTGGAGAGGAGCGAGTGTGGTGGCCAGGGCTGAGGAGGAAGAAGAAGAGGAAACAGTCATGGCAGCTGCGGCTGATGAGGCTGTGACGCCGGTGCGTGCCAAGTGAGCACGCATGGATGAGGCAAGGCATGCATCCTCACGCGGAGCGGGGCACTTGGGCGCCGAGTGACCAGTCGTGCCACAGTTCCAGCAGGTAACGTCTGCGACATAGGTGGCAGAGCCTCTGCCCCCACGACCACCCCCACGCCCTTTTACTTTGTCGGCCCCCACCATGGCTGGGGCCGGAGCCACTGCTCCCTCCACGGTTGGAAGCCTGAGTGGAGTGGGCGGCAGCCGGGGAAGAGGAAGTGTTGGAGGACGCTGCAGTAGAAGAGGATGGTGAGGAGGTGATGATAGCTGCAATGGCTGCACGATGCATGCGTTTGTTCTGAAGGGCATTCCACCAGTCGGTGAGACGTGCAGCAATGAAGTCAAAGAGAGGACCAATGCCCGGTGGGGCATCAGCAGGGACAGGAGACGATGCAAGGCGCTCAAGCTCAGCCTGAGACACATGGAGATAAAGATCTGATAGCTCGGGAATGAGGCCAGCAACAATGGAAAGGCAGGCCGAGAGGGGACCTGGTGCAGCCTTCCCAAGGTCACGTAGGAGCCGCAAACTGCGGGCCCAGTATTCGTCTGCAGTCTCATCCGCTCGCATCTGCAGTGTGTTGAACTGAACAGTGAGAGCACTTTGGGCGGCATGCCCAGTTACTGTCTTGCGGCGGC
>SZWC01022085.1:33857-44176 GCA_023375785.1 Penium margaritaceum | reverse complement strand
AAAATAAGCACAAGACAGTCAAGTGTCTTTTTTAATGCAATACATTATCTTCATTTTCCTCTAAAAATTCTAATGCTCATGTAAATTATCCTATACAACATAAAACTTGTAGCATGTAACACAAATTCAAAAGATACATTTGACCCTAGTGTGTTAGAATCCATAACTATTTACCCAAAATTCCATAATGAACTCTTTATACCTTACCATAATTAGAAAAATGCAATCAAACAAATTTTATTTCAATCCAAGGATGGGTGGGATGTAAAGTTAATCATGGGCACTTGATCTGCTCATCATTTGGTCATGACAACATGTCAATTTTTAAAACATACGGACTTGAAATAGTAATAATATTCATATTAAGTAAATGACTCACTTATGATCAAAACTTGAGACAAGAAACTTGAGATGAATAAGAATTACTATACATTTGAATAACTTTTTCAATAAAAAAACCACATTCCGTACATGTTTTATGAAGCGCCCAAATGAATTTTATTATATGCCCATTCAATTTTCATTATCTTAATTTTCTTTATATCGAATGAAGAAATAATTATCTCAATTTTGTACATATAAGTATAATTGATTCGTTATTTGAACTAAATCCATCAATAAAAATCTCAAAATAACTTCAATATCACATTTTCTAGCTCGTAAGTCCAAATGTTTTTGCATAAACATGAAACAATCTACTAAGATACCATACGTTTTTCAATTCATTCACTTTTTCACTTGGAAATTAATGTTATTATGTACATATTCTTGTTAATCTCTGCCATTTTAATCCAAATGTATGTACATTAGTTTAAAAATTTACTTTCCAATATATATTGTTTTAATTCTTTGCATTCAACAATGAAACATTCATTATTCATTCATTTTCAAGAGGAATTGAAATCATGTACTCCTCGTTCAACAAAGGCATCGACCATTTCAATATTCGATTGGTGAACCATCATTGAGTGCAAGAATTTATTTTTTTTATTGGGATGATTCCAACCATTCATAGTTACACATGAATTTGAGTTTAAAAGTAGACACTCAAACATTACACATCACACTCTTGGGGCCTTTGGTCTCTTAAATGGAATCTTTTGTAACATTAAACACAATGAAATTGTGTGCCTTTGGTTTTGAGAGGGTTTTGGTGTAAAGATGTATTTATCATGGGAGAATTTGCAATGAATCGATGGTACTTTTTCATATCATTCTAATTCAAAGTAAAACATGTCTGGGTAAACATTAATACTTTATTTAAATTCCCTTGTACCATTGATTGTTTTATGTTTTGAATATTTATGATGATTTTTAACACAAATGAAATGATCTTACAATCAAACAAAACACATTGTATGCTTCACCGATATGAATAAAGTTTAATGTGAAATGAATATTCAGAAAATTTAATTTTGTTTCATATTGGAAGAGGAATTTTTTTCTTTATGGGGCTAATCATCTAATGAAGTTGTGTTATGTTGTACTATATGAAAGTGTGATGTGGAAGGAGATGTATGCGTGCCAACTTAAATAAATACAGAATTAAAAAAAATCAGTTATTTATTTTAAATTTTTTATTATAATTGTTTAATGCAATCATTTCTGAAGTGAATCCTTCAATGATATTCTAAAATAATTAAGGTATGAGTGACATTTTGTATGTATGTGGATGGAAAATGTATCAGAAAAAATATCAATTTTGAATTTAATTTTGAATTAGGGAGCCATAGCTTTTTTTTGACAAAAACATCATTGTGTGAGCATGATCGGTTCATCGTCAGTGGTGACAATATGCTGTGGTTCTGAGGTACATTTGAGGATTGCAAAGTCGAAAGGTTTTTTGGGCGCTCTTGAGCACGGGTTCTTGATATCATGTTTCACGTTTCGAAGCGGAGCACGATAGATAGATTGATTATTATGTTTATCGTCGCTACCCCTCCACGGGGAATGGACGGTGGCACAGAGCCACATGTGACAGTGAGAGTCAGGAGGGACATCCACACACGACAAACATGGAGAGGGGCATGCATGTGCCCACTGTCAAGTGTAAAGAAGCACACAGGGGTCAAAGCGAATGAAGTCCTAGCGAGATTCTGAGGGGGGGAGGGACTGAGCACACGAGGGCAATAAGAGCGACATGCCAATGGTGGCCAAAGAGGCCTAGTAACGGCATATCACAAATGCCGAGCTCAGCTGCGCGGCGGACAGAAGGCTGCTACATGCTGCGAGCTCGCTCCATACGAATCCACCATATTGATTGAATAGCGGCTGTCATCCTGGGCTGCAGATGCTGAGGAAGTGGCGTTGGCGCGGGGGAGGGGGAGTACGGGGTCGATGCGGGTAACCCAGTGTCTGCTGCAGGTTGGGGCTGCTGTGGTAGCTGTAGTAGACCTGGAGCATACCTGCTAAACAAGACGCCAAGCAGGCCTGGTCCTCGAAAGAGAGGAAGTCCTTTAGCGAGAAGCACCGCAGATCAGTAGGAAAGAGACATGGAAACCGACCCCGCACCTCATAAAACACTGGACAGTCCCGCACAAAGTGCAACGCTGGATAAGGAAACTAGGTGGCCAGACAAGCAGAGCAACGGCGCGATGCTAGAGGGAGGTAGAGCTCATAGGGGAGGCTGGATGTACGAAGCTGCCAGAGGGCACGCGCGTGGAAGGAGGGCATGGGAAGAGAAAGGTAGGGGGTAGGCCAGGGGAGCGAGGTACCACAGTCTGGTACAATAGGAGAGCCTTGGGGGTATCAGTAGTGCGGGTAGTGCTGGCGATTGGTTGCACGGGGGGGTTGGCGGTGGACAGTGTGGAAGCTGGGCTCTCAGTGCTCGGAGGGTCAGGGGTTGCAGGTGGGGGATGGGGGGAGGAAGGGTGGGGGGAGTGGGAGTGAGGGGAGGATCCAGAAAGACCAGGGGAGAGGAGGATCGAGCGTAGCTTGGAGCGCGTGAAGACGTGGGACAGTTCAAACCAAGAGTCTGAGACGGGTGAGGCGCACAGGGCATGGGCAGCACGTAGGAGTGTGGTATGCCATGGTGATCAATTCTCTACATGCCAGCAGTAGGCAACATTGGCAAGACGCTCCACGGGTAGCGCTTCTAAATACGCTACATATCTAAGGCCATAGACAAAGGGCAAGAACTGGAATGGGAGGGTGTTCGACTCAAGATGTATCAAATTGCGCGGTGTTGATCTTGCGACTGTCGTGGCCGAGACACACCATAGGATTCCATCGAGATGTAGTTTGTGGGCGTCCTGCAGGCCACGGGGGGGGTCACATGTGAAATAGGAGCGGCGTACTAGCGCGAGGGTGGGTGGGCCCCATATTGCAATGCCATACATTAGGCGGGAGAGACAGAGGGCACGGACAAGAGTGAGGCGGAGGGACACAGTGTGTATAGAGGATGAAGTGCATTTTCGTCGGACGGCCCCAAGCACCTGTTGTGCCTTGGTGATTAGTGGCTTTGTGTCAATTATGTGCCTAGAGATAGCAGAGAAGCGTAGGCCAAGGTAGGTGTATTCATTAGAGAGGGGAAGGGGGGATGCTGAGGGTAATGTAGGAAGGCAAATGCTTGGGCGTGACAGGTTACGAGATGGACGGAAGACAAGGACAGCGCATTTGCTTGGCTGGATTGTATGGCCAAGGGCACTGAGCGAGTAGAATGCCTCGTCCACTGCACGTTGAAGGCCACCGACAGACTCAGAGAGGAGGACAATATCGTCGGCCTGTAGGAGGAGAGGAATGGGTGTGCCAAGAAGGGTGGGAGCATCTGTGTCGATGCGAGAGATGGCACGTGCTAGGGGGTCAATGTGGTAGTTGAAGAGGATAGGACTGCATGGGTCACCCTGCAGAAGGCCGTGGCGAACGGGAAAGGGATCGGAGTGGCCAGCAGGGGTGTGGACGCGGGCGCTGGCTGATGAGTAGAGTTTTTCCACAGCATGGACTTCATTGGTGGTTAGACCAAGAGCGGCAAGTTGGGCGAAAAGGAGGTCATGGCTGACGGAGTCATAGGCCTTGCGAAGGTCTAGGAAAGCAGCGTAGAGGGGGCGCTTTGTACGGCGGGCCGAGAGAACAAGGGTGTACAGAGTGAAGGCGTGGTCTAGAGAGTTGTGTTTAGGGAGGAAAGCGTTCTGGGCAGGATGAAGACATTGGATTGGGGGTGCACGTGACAGCAGCAGTGAGAGGAGGTAGGTGGAGTAGAGTTTGGTGAAGGTTGGTTGCACAGTAAGAAGGCGATAATTGTCGGGANTGGACTTCATTGGTGGTTAGACCAAGAGCGGCAAGTTGGGCAAAAAGGAGGTCATGGCTGACGGAGTCATAGGCCTTGCGAAGGTCTAGGAAAGCAGCGTAGAGGGGGCGCTTTGTACGGCGGGCCGAGAGAACAAGGGTGTACAGAGTGAAGGCGTGGTCTAGAGAGTTCTGTTTAGGGAGGAAAGCGTTCTGGGCAGGATGAAGACATTGGATTGGGGGTGCACGTGACAGCAGCAGTGAGAGGAGGTAGGTGGAGTAGAGTTTGGTGAAGGTTGGTTGCACAGTAAGAAGGCGATAATTGTCGGGATCCGAGCGGTCCCCACGCTTGTGGATGGGGTGGATCAGTCCTTCCGTGCAGTGAGGTGGAAGGTAGTCAGTGGAGAGGTATAGCTTCAGAAGCGTGCAGAGGAAGGGGACAAGCTCACGTGAGAGGAGGTGCTCAAGCCTTAGGCCATCGGTGTCTTGGGCTCTACGCCTACGCATTCGGTCTAGTGTCTCTTCTACGGTTTGACTCACGACTGGTTGTTGGGTGAAGTCAGCGGCAGGTAGCGGTGGTTGTGGATAGAGAGGAGGTTCAATTGCATGCTGGAGGGCTGGTCATGCAAACAGTGTTGTAGCGTAGGAGGTCCATTGTGCGGGTGGGATAAAGGCTGGTGGTGAGCGCGCGGTAGAGAAGGAGCGCCAAAATGCTCGTGGGTTACTAGTAAATAGGTGGACTGTACGGGTTGAGGAGCCTGCATGATACTCGACTTTGGCAGCTTTATAAGTCCGACGATAGGCGAGCATGAGGCAAGCAGTGTGGGGGGAGTGTGGGGACAAGCAACAAGCGGATTTGTAGGCACGATGTGCAGCATGACAGAGAGGCGACCACCACGGGGCGTGCGAGCGGCGGAGCGGGCGAGGCGATGGCACAGGGCATGCGACGGTAGATGCAGCTTGGAGTGCTTGGATGAGGCATGACGAGAATTGTGGTAGCTCGGGCATCGTTGACGTTGTTTGGAGGAGGGTTTGGACTGGAGGCGTGGAGAGGGCAAGGGGGTAACATTTTAAGAATTTCTTCCAAGAGAAAGGTGTAGGTGGGCAAGTGTAAGGAATGGTGAGAGGGGTGACGAGGGAGAAAGCACAGTGGTCTGAGTCTGCAGTGTGTTCTAGCATCGTGAGGGAGCAAGGACAAAGTGAATAGGACAGTAGTGCATAGTNGATTTGTAGGCACGATGTGCAGCATGACAGAGAGGCGACCACCACGGGGCGTGCGAGCGGCGGAGCGGGCGAGGCGATGGCACAGGGCATGCGACGGTAGATGCAGCTTGGAGTGCTTGGATGAGACATGACGAGAATTGTGGTAGCTCGGGCATCGTTGACGTTGTTTGGAGGAGGGTTTGGACTGGAGGCGTGGAGAGGGCAAGGGGGTAACATTTTAAGAATTTCTTCCAAGAGAAAGGTGTAGGTGGGCAAGTGTAAGGAATGGTGAGAGGGGTGACGAGGGAGAAAGCACAGTGGTCTGAGTCCACAGTGTGTTCTAGCATCGTGAGGGAGCAAGGACAAAGTGAATAGGACAGTAGTGCATAGTCAATCACGCTGTCGTTTAGGTGTCCATGCGAGCCCTTGACACATGAGTTGCCCTCCGTAGAGCCTTGGGCAATAGCGAGCATGTGCTGCTCGCAGAAGCGGACTAAGCGTCGCCCACGCGTGTTTATGCGACAATGGGGGTCTGGGCTGTGTCGGGAGGTGAAGGGGTAGGGAGCAAGGCGATCGTCTAGGGGCATGGGGAGAAGGGAGCCCGTTCTTGCATTGAAGTCCCCTAGAATCATAGTGTGACTCCCATTTGGGACTAACAAGAGGGAGGCGGACAGCTTGTCAAAGATGGATGGTTCGGTGGTATTGCCCGTTCGTGGTGGGGGATAGTAGCAGACAAAGATGTAGATGGGTTCGAGCATAGGGAGTTTGAGACATACACCCAGGAAGTTAGCAGACGGAGGGGTTGGTGGGGGGCTTACGAATGGGGCGAGGCATGTGGGATAGTACAAGGCTAGTCCACCTCGGCGTAGGGGATGTTCAAGAGGATTTGTGGGCTCGCGTGTAGTGCTGGCCGAAGCGCGTGCTTTAGAAGAGTGCATTGGGGATGGTAATGCATGGACGGAGGAGTTTGGGAGCACAGGCATGGGATCCACACCATTCCACCAAGTCTCAGTTAAGGAGAGAAAGGTGTGAGCAGTGGGGACCCACGAGCAAATGTGGTGTAGTGAGACATCTTTCAGTCCACGCACATTCCAAAAGAGGAAAGATAGTGCCGGTGTCAGCGACGAGGGGGGTTTAAAGGTTGGGGATGGGGTTCTTAGCTGTCTAAGGTGGGTTTGCGGTGCATCAAAGGAGGTTTCTTGTGAATGATCATGGGGATTCAGATATGCAGCAAGGGTTTGACAGCCGCTAGCGTCCTATAGGTGGATTTGGAGAGGTTCTAGCTGCAGGGTGCTTCTGTGGTGCACATCCGTCTCAAAGGCGCGAAGGAGCCTCAACACCTTGGTAGGGTTGTGGAAGCCGTGGGGCAAGATGGGCAAGTCAGTGTGAGGGGCTACAGTGGGCAGGGGAAGGACCTTGACGCCCCTTGGTAGGGCATGGCCCCATTGCTGACAGGCGTCGTGGACTTGCTGTGGGATAGAGCCTTGGTCTGGGCGAATGCGAAAGTTGCGCAGCAGTAGGGAGAGGCCGGCGCGGGCAGGTGGTGTGCAAGCTTGCTGGCCTAGCCCAGATATCCATGCAGCATGCACATTGTGGGGAAGTTCAGGGTTTGGGAGGAGGGGTAGCTTACCGCTGTCTGAGGCCTTAGGTGCACCATGCGGAGCTCGCTGGCGTCTTGGCGGCAAGGGCCCGGTACTCCCACCCGCGTTGGCGAGGGTCGAGGTGCTTAGCGATGGCAGTTGCCGGGGCGTTGGTGTGGTCGTGTTGGCAGCGAGGTTGTGGGTGGGCGGTTTCGGGGGCCGGTGTTGCGTTGAGGGTGGTGGAGGAGGAGGGGGAAGGGAGACGCGTGCAGGATGAGAGGAAGGTTGTGGAGGGGGCCTGGAAGGGGATGGGGGGCGTGGCGGTGGAGGCGGGGCAGCCGAGAGGGGTGGTCGGGCCGATGGCAGTGTGGTCGAGACCGAGGGAGCGGAGGGTGGTGGTGGAGGGGCCGCTGGTGGGGGGCTTGGCGTTGCAGGTTGTGGTGGTCGCTGTTGGCCACTCCCTCCAGCGTTATTGAGCTCGCCTTGGGGTCTGGCTCGTTTGCTGGCCCGCGGTACCGTGTCTGCTCTTGTCCGTGCGCACCCTGCCGTCAGAGGGGGGGAGGTGTCGCGTGGCTCGAGTTCAGGTTGTACCTCCGTCTGAGTGGGTAGAGTAGCTGTGGCGGTGGGGTCTGTTACGACGTTAGCCGAGCAGGGCTGGAGCTTGAGGTGCTGGAGGGAGCGGATGAGGGAGTTGTGGCGGCTACGCATCTGCTCCCCAAGCTCTGTCACCCGCTCCTGTAGTTCAGACTGCATACGTGTAAGGTCGCCCAATGAAGCGAAGAGGCTCTCCACCATCTCAGCGATGGTGTTGAGTGTCTGAGCTGCATCAGGAGGCACGCGCACTTTAAGGTCTGCGATGTCAGCAGGGAGCGAGTGGAGAGGAGAGAGGAGGTCTTTACAAGTTTTATGTAGTTCGTTTATGCGTCCATGGAGGAGGGAGGTCTGGTTGACCAGGACTGGCACGGAGACTGGCTGGTGAGTGTTAGGTGGGGCATCGGTGTTGGATGGTGCATCATGATGCAAGGAGGCGTGTGCCAGACCTTGCGGAGCGGGAGGTGCTGGGGCGCACGCAGGGGACGATGACTGGATAGGAGTGTCACGTGGGGTTGAGCTTGCAGGGGGCAGCACGGGGGTGTCTGTGCTGGAAGGATGGGTTGTAAGTGTTGGGGATGGTTGGTTGTGTCCAAGGGGGGAGGGGCACGTGGTGTTCATGGGGGGGTTCGGGGGCTGGGTTGGGGGCAGCTGGGTTGGGGGAGTTGGAGGAGGGGGTGTTGGTGCGGTTGGGGCCGGGAGAGGAAGGAGGGGGCTGGGTGGAAGGAGAGGGGCGGTAGAGGGAGGGGGTGGTGCTATAGGGCGGCATGCAGCAAGAAGGAGAGCATCGAGAGAGATAGGGAGTGGTGTTGGTTGCGCGCGTGCAGTGATTGCGCTTTTAGCGATGTCTGCGAGCAGGGCGGTGGAGTGTGCTGCAAGTTCATGTGTGCGTCGTGCGGTTTCACTGGATACAGCCAAAGACTCGTGACTTAGGATTCCAACTTCGGACATTGCAGCGTGTCCAAGGTGGAATCCAGAGACAGTCGAGCCTTGCGCTACGTGGAGGGCGCCATTGATAGCGTGCGAGCCTAGGTCAGCGTGTCGCGTTGCTGCATTTGCCATGTTAGAAAGAGCATTTGCAGTGGTTGCGTGGCCTACGTGCAATGCAGTTGCTTGCGCTTGGATCGCGGTGGTTGCTGAGTGATTGGATGACATGATGGCCCTGTCAGCGATGGCGAGGGAGTGTGCATTGCATGCAGCAGCAGATGCGGCTGAGGCTTGTGCAACGGCCTGTGCATTGGCTGCGCTTGTTGCCAGAGCTGTAGACATGACGCGGTCAGACAAGGCAAGGGACTGGGACATGCTGTGCGCACATGAGCAAGCGGCAAGGCCAGCGGCATTCACGCTAGCCTGGATTGACTCATTGCCTAGTGTGGCGGCAGTTTGCAGCGCTTGAGTAGCATCCTGTGGGAGTGAGGGTAGAGGGAGTGGAGTGGCCTGGGGGGGGGAGGCCTGTGGGAGTGAGGGTAGAGGGAGCGGAGCACGCTGTTAAGTCCCCCGTGCTCCCCTCTACATTCTCTTGATAAGTCATCCACCGTCTTTTTCTGTTGGGCCACGGCTGGAAACGAGGAAGGCCGGTCTTCTCTTTAGTGCGTGCCCCTGATTTGCCGATGCGGCTGGCTGAGAAACGAGTAACCACTGTGCCAAATGGAAGCCTGTGTGTGGAAGGTGTTTCGGTTTCTGCATTTCTGCTTCGTACTGGTTTCCACTGGTTCAAGGAGAGACCTACTTATCCGATGGACGCGTGAGCTCTGCCAGCCCTTAGCCTCACCTGAACGCACGCAACTCAATCGAATTAATTGAGTTCACGCGAGCCAACTCAGTTCGCCTTTGTGAACACGACCGTCGATGCGACAGCTTGGGAGCCGATTGGGCTAGGTAGGTTGGATGGACAGGCGCAGGAGAAGCGTAGGAAAACTGCCGTAGAGGCGTTTTTGCGGGGCTGACCTAATCGGCAACCGGCCAGGCGAGTTTGGACGAGTACAATAGACTGGGGAAAAGGGGGTTGGGGGGGGGGATGTGTATTTCACCTCATAAATTCAGACAAACATGAGCCTCTTTTGAAGCTTACGGAAGTTGCGAAGTGGCTTCAAAATGCATTGGGAAATTCCTATTTGCTGTTTCCAGCCGTTGCATTGAACTCGCTTTTGCATACCCGATCGCACCCTCCGCTGGACGGTCAGGCTGCCGATGGTCAAACTTCGAAACACAAACCGCTTGATGGCAGGAGGTCAGTGTGGGACCTGTTCCCGCCCCATTCATTCTCGATGTTACTCGAGCTTAAGTTTTCCATATGCTATCCATATCTTCAACAACCATACAATGCATATGATGCATCCGAGTTTTGATTTACTCTGGGTGAATTAGCTCGTGGATGGGCAAAACTAGCGAGGTTAATGGCGGCTTGCCAACCATGTCTACAAACCGCCGGCTTGACCGGATCCCCGTCCGAATGTCGATGACAATTAACACAAAAACAGTGCCGTAACGCGTTTGTAGTTAGTTGTTCATGACAAACGCAAATCCACGCCGGAACATTCACTGTAGAAAGCGTTTATCGACGATGCGAACTCCTACGTGGAATGCCATGCTTGAAAGACTTTTCATAACCATGCCGTCCACGACATTTTACGCACGTCACATTAGTACCTCTCCACGTCGAAATTCAGGAAATGCATGAATGAAACCGTTCAATTCTAGCGATCAATGCAAGGTCGATAC
>SZWC01022084.1:16930-40890 GCA_023375785.1 Penium margaritaceum | reverse complement strand
TGTGTTTCTGACCAGTGTGTTTCTGACCACTGTGTTTCTCACCACCGTGTTTCTGACCACTGTGTTTCCGACGACTGTGTTTCTGACTCGTGTGTTTTTTACCACTGTGTTTCTGACCACTATGTTTCTGACCACTATGTTTCTGACCACTGTGTTTCTGACCAATGTGTTTCTGATCAGTGTGCCTCTAACCAGTTTGCTTCTGACCACTGTGCTTATGACCACTGTGTTTCTGACCACTGTGTTTCTGACCACTGTGTTTCAGACCACTACGTTTCTGACCACTGTGCTTCTGACCAGTGTGTTTCTGACCAGAGTGTTTCTAACCACTGTGTTTCTGACCAATGTGTTTCTGACCACTGTGTTTCTGACCACTGTGTTTCTTGCCACTGTGTTTTCGACCACTGTGTTTCTGACCACTGTGTTTACGACCACTGTGTTTCTGACCAGTGTGTTTCTGACCAATGTGTTTCTGACCACTGCGTTTCTGAACACTGTGTTTCTTACCACTGTGTTTGTGACCACTGTGTTTCTGATCACTGTGTTTCTGACTAGTGTGTTTCTCACCGGTGTGTTTCTGACCACTGTGTTTCTGACCAATGTGTTTTTGACCAATATGTTTCTGGAAAGTGTGTTTCTGACCACTGTGTTTCTAACCACTATGTTTCTGACCAGTGTGTCTCTGACCACTGTGTTTCTGACCTGTGTGTTTCTGACCAGTGTGTTTCTGACCAATGTGTTTCTGACCACTGCGTTTCTGAACACTGTGTTTCTTACCACTGTGTTTGTGACCACTGTGTTTCTGATCACTGTGTTTCTGACTAGTGTGTTTCTCACCGGTGTGTTTCTGACCACTGTGTTTCTGACCAATGTGTTTTTGACCAATATGTTTCTGGAAAGTGTGTTTCTGACCACTGTGTTTCTAACCACTATGTTTCTGACCAGTGTGTCTCTGACCACTGTGTTTCTGACCTGTGTGTTTCTGACCAGTGTGTTTCTGACCAATGTGTTTCTGACCACTGCGTTTCTGAACACTGTGTTTCTTACCACTGTGTTTGTGACCACTGTGTTTCTGATCACTGTGTTTCTGACTAGTGTGTTTCTCACCGGTGTGTTTCTGACCACTGTGTTTCTGACCAATGTGTTTTTGACCAATATGTTTCTGGAAAGTGTGTTTCTGACCACTGTGTTTCTAACCACTATGTTTCTGACCAGTGTGTCTCTGACCACTGTGTTTCTGACCTGTGTGTTTCTGACCAGTGTGTTTCTGACCAATGTGTTTCTGACCACTGCGTTTCTGAACACTGTGTTTCTTACCACTGTGTTTGTGACCACTGTGTTTCTGATCACTGTGTTTCTGACTAGTGTGTTTCTCACCGGTGTGTTTCTGACCACTGTGTTTCTGACCAATGTGTTTCTGACCAGTGTGTTTCTGACCAATGTGTTTCTGACCTGTTTGTTTCTGAATCGTGTGTTTTTGACCAGTGTGTTTCTGACCAGAGTGTTTTTGACCAGTGTGTTTCTGACCAGTGTGCCTCTGACCAGTGTGCTTCTGACCACTGTGTTTCTGACTACTGTGTTTCTGACCGATGTGTTTCTGACCACTGCGTACTTGTCCACTGTACTTCTGACCAGTGTGTTCCTGACCTCTGTGTTTCTGACCGATGTGTTTCTGACCACTGTGTTTCTGACCACTGCGTACTTGTCCACTGTACTTCTGACCAGTGTGTTCCTGACCTGTGTGTTTCTAACCACTGTGTTTCTGACCAATGTGTTTCTGACCACTGTTTTTCTGAACACTGTGTTTCTTACCACCGTGTTTGTGACCACTGTGTTTCTGACCACTGTGTTTCTGACCAATGTGTTTCTGACCAGTGTGTTTCTGACCAATGTGTTTCTGACCTGTTTGTTTCTGAATCGTGTGTTTTTGACCAGTGTGTTTCTGACCAATGTGTTTCTGACCAGTGTGTTTCTGACCAATGTGTTTCTGACCTGTTTGTTTCTGAATCGTGTGTTTTTGACCAGTGTGTTTCTGACCAGAGTGTTTTTGACCACTGTCTTTATGACCAGTGTGTTTCTGACCACTGTGTTTCTGACCACTATGTTTCTGACCAGTGTGTCTCTGACCACTGTGTTTTTGACCTGTGTGTTTCTGACCAGTGTGTTTGTGACCAGTGTGTTTCTGACCACTGTGTTTCTGACCACTGTGTTTCTGACCACTGTGTTTCTGATCACTGTGTTTCTGACTACTTCGTAAGTGACCAATGTGTTTCTGACAACTGTGTTTCTGACCACTGTGTATCTGAGCACTCTGTTTCTGACCACTGTGTTTCTGACCAGTGTGTTTCTGACCAGTGTCTTTCTGACCACTATGTTTCTAACCAGTGTGTTTCTGGCCAGTGTGTTTCTGACCACTGTGTTTCTAACCACTGTGTTTCCGACCACTGTGTTTCTGACCACTGTATTTTGGACCACTGTGTTTCTGACCAGTGTGTTTCTGACCACTATGTTTCTAACCAGTGTGTTTCTGGCCAGTGTGTTTCTGACCACTGTGTTTCTAACCACTGTGTTTCCGACCACTGTGTTTCTGACCACTGTATTTTGGACCACTGTGTTTCTGACCAGTGTGTTTCTGACCAGTGTGTTTGTGACCACTGTGTTTCTGACCAGTGTGTTTCTGACCCCTGTGTTTCTGACCACTGTGTTTCTTACCACTGTGTTTCTGACCAGTGTGTTTCTGACCACTGTGTTTATGACCAATGTGTCTTCGAGCAGTGTGTTTCTGACCTGTGTGTTTCTGACTAGTGTGTTTCTGACCAGTGTGTTTCTGACCAGTGTGTTTCTGACTACTGTGTTTCTGACCTCTGCATTTCTGACTAGTGTGTTTCTGACCACTGCGTTTCTGACCACTGTGCTTTTTGACCACTGTGTTTCTGACCACAGTGTTTCTGACCACTCCTATTCTTACCACGGTGTGTTTCTGACCACTGTCTTTCTGACCAGTGTGTTTCTGGCCAGTGTGTTTCTGACCACTGTGTTTCTAACCACTGTGTTTCCGACCACTGTGTTTCTGACCACTGTATTTTGGACTACTGTGTTTCTGACCAGTGTGTTTCTGACCAGTGTGTTTCTGACCACTGTGTTTCTGACCAGTGTGTTTCTGACCACTGTGTTTCTGACCACTGTGTTTCTTACCACTGTGTTTCTGACCACTGTGTTTCTGACCAGTGTGTTTCTGACCACTGTGTTTCTGACCACTGTGTTTCTTACCACTGTGTTTCTGACCACTGTGTTTCTGACCAGTGTGTTTCTGACCAGTGTGTTCTGAGCAGTGTGTTTCTGACCACTGTGTTTCTGAACACTGTGTTTCTTACCACTGTGGTTCTGACTAGTGTGTTTCTGACCACTGTGTTTCTGACCATTGTGTATCTGACCACTTTGTTTCTGACCACTGTGTTTCTGACCACTGTGTTTCTGACCAGTGTGTTTCTGACCAGTGTGTTTCTGACCACTGTGTTTCTGACCACTGTGTTTCTGACCATTGTGTATCTGACCACTTTGTTTCTGACCACTGTGTTTCTGACCACTGTGTTTCTGACCAGTGTGTTTCTGACCAGTGTGTTTCTGACCACTGTGTTTCTGACCACTGTGTTTTTGACCACTGTGTTCCTTACCACTGTGTTTATGACCACTGTGTTTCTGACCACTGTGTTTCTGACCAGTGTGTTTCTGTCCAGTGTGTTTCTGACCACTGTGTTTCTGACCACTTTGTTTCTGACCTGTGTGTTTCTGACCACTGTGTTTATGACCACTGTGTTTCTGACCACTGTGTTTCTGACCAGTGTGTTTCTGTCCAGTGTGTTTCTGACCACTGTGTTTCTGACCACTTTGTTTCTGACCTGTGTGTTTCTGTCCACTGCGTTCCTGACCTCTGTGTTTTTTACGACTGTGTTCTTGACAGCTGTGTTTCTGACCAGTGTGTTTCAGACCAGTGTGTTTCTGACCACCGTGTTTCTGACCAGTGTGTTTCTGACCAGTGTGTTTCTAACCACTGTGTTTCTGACCACTGTGTTTCTGACCAGTGTGTTTTATACCACCGTGTTTCTCACCTCTGTGTTTTTGACCACCGTGTTTCTGACAACTGTGTTTCTGACCAGTGTGCTTCTGACCACCGTTCTCTTGACCACTGTGTTTCTGACCACTGTGTTTCTGACCACTGTGTTTCTCACCACTGTGTTTCTGACCACTGTGTTTCTTACCATTGTGTTTCTGACAATTGTGTTTCTGACCACTGTGTTGCTGACCATTGTGTTTCTGACCAGTGTGTTTCTGACCACTGTGTTTCTGACCACTATGTTTTGACCACTGTGTTTCTGCCCACTGTGTTTCTGACCAGTGTGTTTCTGACCACTCAGTTTCTGGCCACTATGTTTTTGACCAGTGTGTTTCTGACCACTGTGTTTCTGACCACTTTGTTTCTGACCAGTGTGCCTCGGACCAGTGTGTTTCTAACCGCTGTGTTTCTGACCACTGTGTTTCTGATCACTGTGTTTCGGACCTCTGTGTTTCTGTCCAGTGTCTTTCTGACCACAATGTTTCTGACCAATGTGTTTTTGACCACTATGTTTCTGGAAAGTGTGTTTCTGACCACTGTGTTCCTAACCACTATGTTTCTGACAATTGTGTCTCTGACCACTGTGTTTCTGACCTGTGTGTTTCTGACCAGTGTGTTTCTGACCACTATGTTTATGACCACTGTGTTTCTGACCACTGTTTTTCTGATCACTGTGTTTCTGACCACTGTGTTTCTGACCTGTGTGTTTCTGACCAGTGTGTTTCTGACCACTATGTTTATGACCACTGTGTTTCTGACCACTGTTTTTCTGATCACTGTGTGTCTGACCACTGCCTAACTGACCAGTGTGCTTCTGACCAATGTGTTTCTGACCACTGTGTTTCTGAGCACTGTGTTTCTGACCACTGTGTTTCTGACCAGTGTCTTTGTGACCAGTGTGTTTCTGACCACAGTGTTTCTGACCACTATGTTTCTGACCAGTGTCTTTCTGACCACTGTGTTTCTCACCACTGTGTTTCCGACCACTGTGTTTCTGACCACTGTGTTTCTAATAACTGTGTTTCTGACAAGTGTGTTTCTGACCAGTGTGTTTGTCAACACTGTGTTTCTGACCAGTGTGTTTCTGACCCCTGTGTTTTTGACCACTGTGTTTCTGACCAATGTGTTTCTGACCAGTGGGTTTCTGACCAGTGTGTTTCTCACCACTGTGTTTCTGACTAGTGTGTTTCTGACCAGTGTGTTTCTGACCACTGTGTTTCTGACCACTGTGTTTCTGACCAGTGTGTTTCTGACCCCTGTGTTTCTGACCACTGTGTTTCTGACCACTGCGTTTCTGACCACTGCGTTTCTGACTAGTGTGTTTCTGACCCCTGTGTTTCTGACCACTGTGTTTCTGACCACTGTGGTTCTGACCACTGTGTTTCTGACCACTGTGTTTCTGACTACTGTGTTTCTGACAACTGTGTTTCTGACAACCCTGTTTCTGAACACTGTGTTTCTGAGGAGTGTGTTTCTGACCAGTGTGTTTCTGACAAGTTTGTTTCCGAGCAGTGTGTCTCTGACCAGTGTGTTTCTGACCGGTGTGTTTCTGACCACTGTGTTTATGACTAGTGTGTTTCTGACCACTGCCTTTCTTACCACTGTGTTTTTGACCACTGTGTTTCTGACCACTGCCTTTCTTACCACTGTGTTTTTGACCACTGTGTTTCTGACCACAGTGTTTCTGACCACTCGTTTTCTGACCACTGTGTTTCTGACCAGTGTGTTTCTGACTTGTGTGTTTCTGACCACTGTGTTTATGACCACCGTGTTTGTGACCAGTGTGTTTCTGACCAGTGTGTTGGTCAGTGTGTTTCTGACCACTGAGTTTCTGAACAATGTGTTTCTGACCACTGCATTTCTGATCACTGTGTTATTGACCATTGTGTTTCTGACCACAGTGTTTCGGACCACTCCTTTTCTGACCACTGTGTTTCTCACCAATGTGTTTCTGACCACTGTTTTTCTGACCAGTGTGTTTCTGACCAGTGTGTTTCTGACCACTGTGTTTTTGACCAGTGTGTTTCTGACCAGTATGTTCTCACCAGTGTGTTTCTGACCACTGTGTTTCTGGAAACAGTGTTTCTTACCACTGTGTTTCTGACTGGTATGTTTCTTACCACTGTGTTTCTGACCATTGTGTCTCTGACCATTGTGTTTCTGACCACTGTGTTTCCGACCACTGTGTTTTTGACCACTGTGTTTCTGAACACTGTGTTTCTGACCAGCGTGTTTCTGACCACTGTGCTTTTGACCACTGTGTTTATGACCAGTGTGTTTATGACCACTGTGTTTCTGACCAGTGTGTTTCTCACCACTGTGTTTCTGACCACTGTGTTTCTGACCACCGTGTTTCTGACCACTGTGTTTCTGACCACAGTGTTTCTGACCACTCGGTTTCTGACCACTGTGTTTCTGACCACAGTGTTTCTGACCACTCGGTTTCTGACCACTGTGTTTCTGACCACAGTGTTTCTGACCACTCGGTTTCTGACCACTGTGTTTCTGACCACAGTGTTTCTGACCACTCGGTTTCTGACCACTGTGTTTCTGACCACAGTGTTTCTGACCACTCGGTTTCTGACCACTGTGTTTCTGACCACAGTGTTTCTGACCACTCGGTTTCTGACCACTGTGTTTCTGACCACAGTGTTTCTGACCACTCGGTTTCTGACCACTGTGTTTCTGACCACAGTGTTTCTGACCACTCGGTTTCTGACCACTGTGTTTCTGACCACAGTGTTTCTGACCACTCGGTTTCTGACCACTGTGTTTCTGACCACAGTGTTTCTGACCACTCGGTTTCTGACCACTGTGTTTCTGACCACAGTGTTTCTGACCACTCGGTTTCTGACCACTGTGTTTCTGACCACAGTGTTTCTGACCACTCGGTTTCTGACCACTGTGTTTCTGACCACAGTGTTTCTGACCACTCGGTTTCTGACCACTGTGTTTCTGACCACAGTGTTTCTGACCACTCGGTTTCTGACCACTGTGTTTCTGACCACAGTGTTTCTGACCACTCGGTTTCTGACCACTGTGTTTCTGACCACAGTGTTTCTGACCACTCGGTTTCTGACCACTGTGTTTCTGACCACAGTGTTTCTGACCACTCGGTTTCTGACCACTGTGTTTCTGACCACAGTGTTTCTGACCACTCGGTTTCTGACCACTGTGTTTCTGACCACAGTGTTTCTGACCACTCGGTTTCTGACCACTGTGTTTCTGACCACAGTGTTTCTGACCACTCGGTTTCTGACCACTGTGTTTCTGACCACAGTGTTTCTGACCACTCGGTTTCTGACCACTGTGTTTCTGACCACAGTGTTTCTGACCACTCGGTTTCTGACCACTGTGTTTCTGACCACAGTGTTTCTGACCACTCGGTTTCTGACCACTGTGTTTCTGACCACAGTGTTTCTGACCACTCGGTTTCTGACCACTGTGTTTCTGACCACAGTGTTTCTGACCACTCGGTTTCTGACCACTGTGTTTCTGACCACAGTGTTTCTGACCACTCGGTTTCTGACCACTGTGTTTCTGACCACAGTGTTTCTGACCACTCGGTTTCTGACCACTGTGTTTCTGACCACAGTGTTTCTGACCACTCGGTTTCTGACCACTGTGTTTCTGACCACAGTGTTTCTGACCACTCGGTTTCTGACCACTGTGTTTCTGACCACAGTGTTTCTGACCACTCGGTTTCTGACCACTGTGTTTCTGACCACAGTGTTTCTGACCACTCGGTTTCTGACCACTGTGTTTCTGACCACAGTGTTTCTGACCACTCGGTTTCTGACCACTGTGTTTCTGACCACAGTGTTTCTGACCACTCGGTTTCTGACCACTGTGTTTCTGACCACAGTGTTTCTGACCACTCGGTTTCTGACCACTGTGTTTCTGACCACAGTGTTTCTGACCACTCGGTTTCTGACCACTGTGTTTCTGACCACAGTGTTTCTGACCACTCGGTTTCTGACCACTGTGTTTCTGACCACAGTGTTTCTGACCACTCGGTTTCTGACCACTGTGTTTCTGACCACAGTGTTTCTGACCACTCGGTTTCTGACCACTGTGTTTCTGACCACAGTGTTTCTGACCACTCGGTTTCTGACCACTGTGTTTCTGACCACAGTGTTTCTGACCACTCGGTTTCTGACCACTGTGTTTCTGACCACAGTGTTTCTGACCACTCGGTTTCTGACCACTGTGTTTCTGACCACAGTGTTTCTGACCACTCGGTTTCTGACCACTGTGTTTCTGACCACAGTGTTTCTGACCACTCGGTTTCTGACCACTGTGTTTCTGACCACAGTGTTTCTGACCACTCGGTTTCTGACCACTGTGTTTCTGACCAATGTGTTTCTGACCAGTGGGTTTCTGACCAGTGTGTTTCTCACCACTGTGCTTCTGACCACTGTGTTTCTGACCACTGTGTTTCTGACCACTGTGTTTCTGACCAGTGTGTTTCTGACCACTGTTTTTCCGACCACAGTGTTTCTAACCACTATGTTTCTGACGAGTGTGTTTCTGACCAGTGTGTTCTGACCAGTGTGTTTCTGACCACTGTGTTTCTGAACACTGTGTTTCTGACCACTGCGTTTCAGACTAGTGTGTCTCTGACCACCGTGTTTCTGACCATTGTGTCTCTGACCAATGTGTTTATGACCACTGTGTTTCTCACCACTGTGTGTCTGACCAGTCTGTTTCTCGCCAGTGTGTTTCTGAACACTGTGTTTCTGACCACTGTGTTTTTTATCACTGTGTTCCTGACCATTTTGTTTCTGACCACTGTGTTTTTGACAAGTGTGTTTCTGACCAGTGTGTTTCTGACCAGTGTGTTTCTGACCACTGTGTTTCTGACCAGTGTGTTTGTGTCCAGTGTGTTTCTGACCACCGTGTTTCAGACCAGTGTGTTTCTCACCGGTGTGTTTCTGACCACAGTGTTTCTGACCATTGTGTTTCTCACCACTGTGTTTCTCACCACTGTGTTTCTGACTACTGTGTTTCCGACCATTGTGTTTATGACAATTGTGTTTCTGACCACAGTGTTTCTGATCACTGTGTTTCTGACCAGTGTGTTTCTGACCACTGTGTTTCTGACCACTATGTTTTTGACCACTGTGTTTCTGACCACTGTGTTTCTGACCAGTGTGATTCTGACCACTCAGTTTCTGACCATTGTGTTTCTGACCACTATGTTTTTGACCACTGTGTTTCTGACCACTGTGTTTCTGACCAGTGTGATTCTGACCACTCAGTTTCTGACCATTGTATTTCTGACCAGTGTGTTTCTGACAACTGTATTTCTGACCACTGTGTTTCTGACCAGTGTGCCTCGGACCAGCGTGTTTCTGACCACTGTGTTTCTGACCACTATGTTTCTGACCATTGTGTTTCCGACCAATGTGTTTCTGACCAATGTGTTTGACCACCGTGTTTCTGACCACTGTGTTTCTGACCACTGTGTTTCTGACCACTGTGTTTCTGACCACTGTGTTTCTGACCAATGTGTTTCTGACCAGTGTGCCTCTGACCAGTGTGCTTCTGACAACTGAGTTTCTGACCACTGTGTTTCTGACCAATGTGTTTCTGACCACTGTGATTCTGACCAGTGTGTTTCTGACCAGTGTGTTTCTAACCACTGTGGTTCTAACCAATGTGTTTCTGACCACTGTGTTTCTGACCACTGTGTTTCTTACCAATGTGTTTGTGACCACTGTATTTCTGACCACGGTGTTTCTTACCACTGTGTTTTTGACCAGTGTGTCTCTGACCAGTGTGCTTCTGACCTGTTCGTGTCTGACCAGTGTGTTTCTGACCAGTGTGTTTCCGACCAGTGTGTTTATGACCATTTTGTTTCTGACCAGTGTGTTTCTGTCCAGTGTCTTTCTGACCAATGTGTTTCTGACCAATGTGTTTTTGACCACTATGTTTCTGACCAGTGTTTGTGACCACTGTGTTGCTGACCACTATGTTTCTGACCAGTGTTTGTGACCACTGTGTTGCTGACCACTATGTTTCTCACCACTGTGTCTCTGACCACAGTATTTCTGACCACTGTGTTTCTGACCACTCTGTTTCTCACCATTGTGTTTCTGATCATCGTGTTTCTGAGCACTGTCTAACTGACCAGTGTGTTTCTGACCACTGTGTTTCTGACCAGTGTGTTTGTGACCAGTGTGTTTCTGACCACTATGTTTCTGACCACTGTGTTTCTGACCAGTGTGTTTCTGACCACTGTGTTTCTCACCACTGTGTTTCCGACCACTGTGTTTCTGACCACTTTGTTTCTGACCACTCCGTTTCTGACCAACGTGTTTCTGACCAGTGTGTTTGTGACCACTGTGTTTCTGACCAGTGTGTTTCTGACACCTCTGTTTCTGACCACTGTGTTTCTGACCACTGTGTTTCTGACCAGTGTGTTTCTGACCAGTGTGTTTCTCACCACTGTTTTTCTGACCAGTGTGTGTCTGACCAGTGTGTTTCTGACCACTGTGTTTCTGACCACTGTGTTTCTGACCAGTGTGTTTCTGACCAGTGTGTTTCTCACCACTGTTTTTCTGACCAGTGTGTGTCTGACCAGTGTGTTTCTGACCAGTGTGTTTCTCACCACTGTGCTTCTGACCACTGTGTTTCTGTCGACTGTGTTTCTGACCACTGTGTTTCTGACCACTGTGTTTCTGACCAGTGTGTTTCTGACCACTGTGTTTCTGACCATTGTGTTTCTGACCAGTGTGTTTCTGACAACTGTGTTTCTGACCACTGTGTTTGTGAGCAGTGTGTTTCTGACCAGTGTGTTTCTGACCAGTGTGCTTCTGACCACTGTGTTTCTGTCGACTGTGTTTCTGACCACTGTGTTTCTGACCAGTGTGATTCTGACCACTCAGTTTCTGACCATTGTATTTCTGACCAGTGTGTTTCTGACCACTGTATTTATGACCACTGTGTTTCTGACCAGTGTGCCTCGGACCACCGTGTTTCTGACCACTGTGTTTCTGACCAGTGTGATTCTGACCACTCAGTTTCTGACCATTGTATTTCTGACCAGTGTGTTTCTGACCACTGTATTTATGACCACTGTGTTTCTGACCAGTGTGCCTCGGACCACCGTGTTTCTGACCACTGTGTTTCTGACCAGTGTGATTCTGACCACTCAGTTTCTGACCATTGTATTTCTGACCAGTGTGTTTCTGACCACTGTATTTATGACCACTGTGTTTCTGACCAGTGTGCCTCGGACCACCGTGTTTCTGACCACTGTGTTTCTGACCAGTGTGATTCTGACCACTCAGTTTCTGACCATTGTATTTCTGACCAGTGTGTTTCTGACCACTGTATTTATGACCACTGTGTTTCTGACCAGTGTGCCTCGGACCACCGTGTTTCTGACCACTGTGTTTCTGACCAGTGTGATTCTGACCACTCAGTTTCTGACCATTGTATTTCTGACCAGTGTGTTTCTGACCACTGTATTTATGACCACTGTGTTTCTGACCAGTGTGCCTCGGACCACCGTGTTTCTGACCACTGTGTTTCTGACCAGTGTGATTCTGACCACTCAGTTTCTGACCATTGTATTTCTGACCAGTGTGTTTCTGACCACTGTATTTATGACCACTGTGTTTCTGACCAGTGTGCCTCGGACCACCGTGTTTCTGACCACTGTGTTTCTGACCAGTGTGATTCTGACCACTCAGTTTCTGACCATTGTATTTCTGACCAGTGTGTTTCTGACCACTGTATTTATGACCACTGTGTTTCTGACCAGTGTGCCTCGGACCACCGTGTTTCTGACCACTGTGTTTCTGACCAGTGTGATTCTGACCACTCAGTTTCTGACCATTGTATTTCTGACCAGTGTGTTTCTGACCACTGTATTTATGACCACTGTGTTTCTGACCAGTGTGCCTCGGACCACCGTGTTTCTGACCACTGTGTTTCTGACCAGTGTGATTCTGACCACTCAGTTTCTGACCATTGTATTTCTGACCAGTGTGTTTCTGACCACTGTATTTATGACCACTGTGTTTCTGACCAGTGTGCCTCGGACCACCGTGTTTCTGACCACTGTGTTTCTGACCAGTGTGATTCTGACCACTCAGTTTCTGACCATTGTATTTCTGACCAGTGTGTTTCTGACCACTGTATTTATGACCACTGTGTTTCTGACCAGTGTGCCTCGGACCACCGTGTTTCTGACCACTGTGTTTCTGACCAGTGTGATTCTGACCACTCAGTTTCTGACCATTGTATTTCTGACCAGTGTGTTTCTGACCACTGTATTTATGACCACTGTGTTTCTGACCAGTGTGCCTCGGACCACCGTGTTTCTGACCACTGTGTTTCTGACCAGTGTGATTCTGACCACTCAGTTTCTGACCATTGTATTTCTGACCAGTGTGTTTCTGACCACTGTATTTATGACCACTGTGTTTCTGACCAGTGTGCTTCTGACCACTGTGTTTCTGACCAGAGTGTTTCTGACCACTTTGCTTCTGACCACTGAGTTTCTGACCACTGTGTTTCTGACCAATGTGTTTCTGACCAGTGGGTTTCTGACCAGTGTGTTTCTCACCACTGTGCTTCTGACCACTGTGTTTCTGTCGACTGTGTTTCTGACCACTGTGTTTCTGACCACTGTGTTTCTGACCAATGTGTTTCTGACCAGTGTGCCTCTGACCAGTGTGCTTATGACAACTGAGTTTCTGACCACTGTGTTTCTGACCAATGTGTTTCTGACCACTGTGCTTCTGACCAGTGTGTTTCTGACCAGTGTGTTTCTAACCACTGTGGTTCTAACCAATGTGTTTCTGACCACTGTGTTTCTGACCACTGTGTTTCTTACCAATGTGTTTGTGACCACTGTGTTTCTGACCACTATGTTTCTGACCAGTGTTTGTGACCACTGTGTTTCTGACCAATGTGTTTTTGCCCACTATGTTTCTGACCAGTGTTTGTGACCACTGTGTTTCTGACCAATGTGTTTTTGCCCACTATGTTTCTGACCAGTGTTTGTGACCACTGTGTTTCTGACCAATGTGTTTTTGCCCACTATGTTTCTGACCAGTGTTTGTGACCACTGTGTTTCTGACCAATGTGTTTTTGCCCACTATGTTTCTGACCAGTGTTTGTGACCACTGTGTTTCTGACCAATGTGTTTTTGCCCACTATGTTTCTGACCAGTGTTTGTGACCACTGTGTTTCTGACCAATGTGTTTTTGCCCACTATGTTTCTGACCAGTGTTTGTGACCACTGTGTTTCTGACCAATGTGTTTTTGCCCACTATGTTTCTGACCAGTGTTTGTGACCACTGTGTTTCTGACCAATGTGTTTTTGCCCACTATGTTTCTGACCAGTGTTTGTGACCACTGTGTTTCTGACCAATGTGTTTTTGCCCACTATGTTTCTGACCAGTGTTTGTGACCACTGTGTTTCTGACCAATGTGTTTTTGCCCACTATGTTTCTGACCAGTGTTTGTGACCACTGTGTTTCTGACCAATGTGTTTTTGCCCACTATGTTTCTGACCAGTGTTTGTGACCACTGTGTTTCTGACCAATGTGTTTTTGACCACTGTTTTTCTGACCAGTGTGTTCCTGACCACTGTGGTTCTGACCACTGTGTTTCTGCCCACTGTGTTTGACCACTGTGTTTCTGTCCACTGTGTTTCTGACCACTGTGTTTCTGACCAGTGTGTTTCTGACCAGTGTGTTTCTCACCACTGTTTTTCTGACCAGTGTGTGTCTGACCAGTGTGTTTCTGACCAGTTTGTTTCTCACCACTGTGCTGACCACTGTGTTTCTGTCGACTGTGTTTCTGACCACTTTTTTTCTGACCACTGTGTTTCTGACCAGTGTGTTTCTGACCACTGTGTTTCTGACCATTGTGTTTCTGACCAGTGTGTTTCTGACAACTGTGTTTCTGACCACTGTGTTTGTGAGCAGTGTGTTTCAGACCACTGTGTTGCTGACCAGTGTGTTTTTGACCACTATGTTTCTCACCACTGTGTCTCTGACCACAGTATTTCTGACCACTGTAACACTGACCAGTGTGTTTTTGACCACTATGTTTCTCACCACTGTGTCTCTGACCACAGTATTTCTGACCACTGTAACACTGACCAGTGTGTTTTTGAACAATGTGTTTCGGACCACTGTGTGTCTGACCACTGTGTTTCTGATTACTGTGTTTCTGATCACTGTGTTTATGACCACTGTGTTTCTGACCATCGTGTTTCTGACAACTGTGTTTCTGACCAGTGTGTTTCTGACCAGTGTGTTTCTGACCAGTTTGTTTCTGACCAGTGTGTTTCTAACCAGTGTATTTCTGACCAGTGTATTTCTGACCTGTGTTTTTCTGAACAGAGTGTTTCTGACCACTGTGTTTCTGACCTCTGTGTTTCTGACCACTGTATTTCTGATCATTGTGTTTCTGACTACTGTGTTTCTGACCAGTGTGTTTCTGACCGCTGTGTTTCTGACCACTGTGTTTATGACCACTTTGTGTATGACCACTGTGTTTCTGACCACTGTGTTTCTGACCACTGTGTTTCTGACCACTCTGTTTCTGACCACTGTGTTTCTGACCACTGTGTTTCTGACCACTGCGTTTCTGACTAGTGTATGTCTGACCCCTGTATTTCTCACCACTGTGTTTCTGACCAGTGTGTCTCTGACAACTGTGTTTGTGACCACCGTATTTCTAAGCAGTGTGTTTCAGACTAGTGTGTTCCTGACAAGTGTGTTTCTGAGCAGTGTGTTTTTGAACAGTGTGTTTCTGACCACTGTGTTTCTGACCAATTTGTGTCTGACTAGTGTGTTTCTGACCACTGCGTTTCTGACCATTGTGTTCTGACCACTGTGTTTCTGACCACAGTGTTTCTGACCACTCTTTTTCCGACCACTGTGTTTATGACCAGTGTGTTTCTGACCAGTGTCCTTCTGACCACTGTGTTTCTGACGAGTGTGTTTGTGACCACTGTTTTTCTGACCAGTGTGTTTCTGACCAGTGTGTTTCTGACCACTGTGTTTCTGACCACTGTGTTTCTGACCAGTGTGTTTCTGACTAGTGTGTTCTGACTAGTATGTTTCTGACCACTGTGTTTCTGAACACTGTGTTTCTGACCACTGTGTTTCTGACTAGTGTGTTTCAGACCACTGTGTTTCTGACCATTGTGTCTCTGACCACTGTGCTTTTGACCACTGTGTTTCTGACCACTGTGTTTCTGACCAATGTGTTTCTGAACAGTGTGTTTCTGACCAGTGTGTTTCTGACCACTATGCTTTTTACCACTGTGTTTCTGACCACTGTGTTCCTGACCATTGTGTTTCTGACCACTGTTTTTCTGACCACTGTGTTTCTGACCAGTGTTTTTCTGAACAGTGTGTTTATGTCCAGTGTGTCTCTGACCACTGTGTTTCTGACCACTGTGTTCCTGACCATTGTGTTTCTGACCACTGTTTTTCTGACCACTGTGTTTCTGACCAGTGTTTTTCTGAACAGTGTGTTTATGTCCAGTGTGTCTCTGACCACTGTGTTTTTTACCACTGTGTGTGTTTCTGACCACTGCGTTTTGGACCACTGTGTTTCTGACCACTCTGCTTCTGACCACTGTGTTTCTGACCACTGTGTTTCTGACCATTGTGTCTCTGACCACTGTGTTTCTGACGACTGTGTTTCTGATCCCATGTTGACTTCGACATCCGACTTTTGGGGTAAAAGTCTAAGTCGGAAAGTTGGTCAAAGTTGACTTAAGGTCGACTTAGATATTTGTATTGGAATGTAGATCATGAGTTGTTGGTTCCAACGCAATTTGATTTGCCAAATGCCGTTAAGGTTTGAGGAAGTTATGAATGTTCAAACAGGGGATGTGCAGAAACACCTCATTCAGCTATGTTTTCTTTACAAATGGCTTTCTATGACACCATATACATGCTACATATGCAATCCATTAAGTGTTGAAAGACACGCACATAATATTTTCAAGTGTCATGTACTTGAGACAGGGTAATTGAAACACCATAATGAGCCTTCTGACCAGTTGGAGGAAAACCGACTTCTGACTTGGCTCACCAGGAGCCGACTTCTGACTTTCGACGTCCGACTTGGCCATCAACTTCGATTTCCCAAAGTCAACATGGTTCTGATCACAGTGTTTCTGACCACTGTGTTTCTGTCCAGTGTCTTTCTGACCACTGTGTTTCTGACCAATGTGTTTTTGACCACTATGTTTCTGACCAGTGTTTTTCTGACCACTGTGTTTCTGACCACTATGTTTCTCACCACTGTGTCTCTGACCACTGTGTTTCTGACCAATGTGTTTTTGACCACTATGTTTCTGACCAGTGTTTTTCTGACCACTGTGTTTCTGACCACTATGTTTCTCACCACTGTGTCTCTGACCACTGTGTTTCTGACCTGTGTGTTTCTGACAAGTGTGTTTCTGACCACTGTGTTTCTGACCACTGTGTTTCTGACCACTCTGTTTCCGACCATTGTGTTTCTGATCACTGTGTTTCTGCGCACTGTCTAACTGACCAGTGTGTTTCTGACCACTGTGTTTCTGACCACTATGGTTTTGAGCACTGTGTTTCTGACCACTGTGTCTCTGACCAGTGTGTTTGTGACCAGTGTGTTTCTGACCACTATGTTTCTGACCACTGTGTTTCTGACCACTATGGTTTTGAGCACTGTGTTTCTGACCACTGTGTCTCTGACCAGTGTGTTTGTGACCAGTGTGTTTCTGACCACTATGTTTCTGACCACAGTGTTTCTGACCTGTGTGTTTCTGACCACTGTGTTTCTCACCACTGTGTTTCCGACCACGGTGTTTCTGACCACTTTCTTTCTGACCAGCGTGTTTCTGACCAGCGTGTTTCTGACCAGTGTGTTTGTGACCACTGTGTTTCTGACCAGTGTGTTTCTGACCCCTGTGTTTCTGACCACTTTGTTTCTGACCACTGTATTTCTGACCAGTGTGTTTCCGACCAATGTGTTTCTCACCACTGTTTTTCTGATAAGTGTGTATCTGAGCAGTGTGTTTCTGACCAGTGTGTTTCTGACCACTTTGTTTCTGACCACTGCGTTTCTGACCATTGTGTTTTTTACCACTGTGTTTCTGACAACAGTAGTTCTGACCACTCTCTTTCCAAAAACGGTGTTTCTGACCAGTGTGTTTCTGACCAGTGTCCTTCTGACCACTGTGCTTCTGACCAGAGTGTTTCTGACCACTGTTTTTTCTGACCAGTGTGTTTCTGACCAGTGTGTTTCTGACCAGTGTCCTTCTGACCACTGTGCTTCTGACCAGAGTGTTTCTGACCACTGTTTTTTCTGACCAGTGTGTTTCTGACCAGTATGTTTCTGACCACTGTGTTTCTGACCACTGTGTTTTTGACCTGTGTGTTTCTGACCAGTGTGTTCCGACCAGTGTGTTTCTGACCACTGTGTTTCCGAAAACTGTGGTTCTGACCACTGTGTTTCTTACTAGTATGTTTCTGACCACTGTGTTTCTGACCATTGTGTTTCTGACCACTGTGTTTCTGACCACTGTTTGTCTGACCACTGTGTTTCTGACCAGTGTGTTTCTGACCAGTGTTTTCCTGACCAGTGTGTTTCTAACCAGTGTATTTCTGACCAGTGTGTTTCTGACCAATGTGTTTCTGAGCAGTGTGTTTCGGACCACTGTGTTTCTGACCTGTGTGTTTCTGACTACTGTGTTCCTGACCAGTGTGTTTCTGACCACTGTGTTTCTGACCACTGTGTTTATGACCACTGTGTTTATGACCACTGTGTTTCTGACAACTGTGTTTATGACCACTGCGTTTCTGACCACTGTGTTTCTGACCACTGTTTCTTACCACCTTGTTTCTGACCACTACGTTTCTGACCACTGCGTTTCTGACTAGTGTATTTCTGATCCCTGTCTTTCGGACCACTGTGTTTCTGACCAGTGTGTTTCTGACCAGTGTGTCTCTGACAACTGTGTTGCTGACCACTGTGTTTCTGAGCAGTGTGTGTCTGACCAGTGTGTTTCTGACAAGTGTGTTTCTGAGCAGTGTGTTTCTGACCAGTGTGTTTCTGACAACTGTGTATCTGACCAATTTGTTTCTGACTAGTGTGTTTCTGACCATTGCGTTTCTGACCATTGTGTTTTGACCACTGTGTTTCTGACCAAGTTTCTGACCACTCCTTTTCCGACCACTGTGTTTCTGACCAGTGTGTTTCTGACCAGTGTCCTTCTGACCAGTGTGTTTCTGACGAGGGTGTTTATGACCACTGTTTTTCTGACCAGTGTGTTTCTGACCAGTGTATTTCTGACCACTGTGTTTCTGACCACTGTGTTTCTGACCAATGTGTTCCTGAACAGTATGTTCTGACCAGTGTGTTTCTGACCACTGTGTTTCTGAACACTGTGTTTCTGACCACTGTGTTTCTGACTAGTGTGTTTATGACCACTGTGTTTCTGACCAATGTGTTCCTGAACAGTATGTTCTGACCAGTGTGTTTCTGACCACTGTGTTTCTGAACACTGTGTTTCTGACCACTGTGTTTCTGACTAGTGTGTTTATGACCACTGTGTTTCAGACCATTGTGTCTCTGACCACTGTGTTTCTGACCACTGTGTTTCTGACCACTGTGTTTCTGACCACTGTGTTTCTGAACAGTGTGTTTCTTACCAGTGTGTTTCTGACCACTGTGTTTCAGACCATTGTGTCTCTGACCACTGTGTTTCTGACCACTGTGTTTCTGACCACTGTGTTTCTGACCACTGTGTTTCTGAACAGTGTGTTTCTTACCAGTGTGTTTCTGACCACTATGCTTTTGACCACTCTGTTTCTGAGCACTGTGTTCCTGACCATTGTGTTTCTGACCACTGTTTTTCTGACCACTGTGTTTCTGACCAGTGTGTTTCTGAACAGTGTGTTTATGTCCAGTGTGTTTCTGACCACTGTGTTTCTGACCACTGTGTTTCTGACCAGTGTGTTTCTGACCACTGTGTTTCTGACCAGTGTGTTTCTGAACAGTGTGTTTATGTCCAGTGTGTTTCTGACCACTGTGTTTCTGACCACTGTGTTTCTGACCAGTGTGTTTCTGACCACTGCGTTTCTGACCACTATATTTCTGACCACTCCGTTTCAGACCACTGTGTTTCTGACCACTGTGTTTCTGACCACTGTGTCACTTACCAGTGTGTTTCTGACCAGTGTGTTTATGACCACTGTGTTTCTGACCAGTGTGTTTCTGACCATTGTGTTTCTGACCAGTGTGTTTTTGACCAGTGTGTTTCTGACCAGTGTGTGTCTGACCAGTGTGTTTCTGACCAGTGTGTTTCTGACCACTTTGTTTCTGACCAGTGTGTTTCTGACCACTGTGTTTCTGACCAGTGTGTTTCTGACCAGTGTGTTTCTGACCAGTGTATTTCTGACTAGTGTGTGTCTGACCAGTGTGTTTCTGACCAGTGTGTTTCTGACCAGTGTATTTCTGACCAGTGTGTTTCTGACCAGTGTATTTCTGACCAGTGTGTTTCTGACCAGTGTATTTCTGACCAGTGTGTTTCTGACCAGTGTATTTCTGACCAGTGTGTTTCTGACCAGTGTATTTCTGACCAGTGTGTTTCTGACCAGTGTATTTCTGACCAGTGTGTTTCTGACCAGTGTATTTCTGACCAGTGTGTTTCTGACCAGTGTATTTCTGACCAGTGTGTTTCTGACCAGTGTATTTCTGACCAGTGTGTTTCTGACCAGTGTATTTCTGACCAGTGTGTTTCTGACCAGTGTATTTCTGACCAGTGTGTTTCTGACCAGTGTATTTCTGACCAGTGTGTTTCTGACCAGTGTATTTCTGACCAGTGTGTTTCTGACCAGTGTATTTCTGACCAGTGTGTTTCTGACCAGTGTATTTCTGACCAGTGTGTTTCTGACCAGTGTATTTCTGACCAGTGTGTTTCTGACCAGTGTATTTCTGACCAGTGTGTTTCTGACCAGTGTATTTCTGACCAGTGTGTTTCTGACCAGTGTATTTCTGACCAGTGTGTTTCTGACCAGTGTATTTCTGACTAGTGTGTGTCTGACCAGTGTGTTTCTGACCACTGTGTTTATGACCATTGTGCTCCTGACCACTGTGTTTCTGACCAGTATGTATCTGACCAGTGTGTTTCTGACCAGTGTGTTCCTGACCACTGTGGTTCTGACCACTGTGTTTCTGACCACTGTGTTTCTGACCATTGTGTTTCTGACCACTGTGTTTCTGACCACTGTGTTTCTGACCACTGTCTTTCTGACCACTGTGTTCCTGACCACTATGTTTCTGACCACTTTGTTTCTTACCACTGTGTTTCTGACCAGTGTGTTTCCGTCAAGTGTGTTTCTGACCAGTGTACTTCTTACCACTGTGTTTATGACCACTGTGTTTCTGACCACTGTGTTTCTGACCACTGTGTTTCTGACCACTGCGTTTCTGACCACTGTGTTTCTGACCAGTGTGTTTCTGACCATTGTGTTTCTGACTAGTGTGTTTCTGACCACTGTGTTTCCGACCAGTGTGTTCCTGACCATTGTGTTTCTGACCACTGTGCTGCTGACCACTGTGTTTCTTACCTAAGGGTGCACACCGGGTAAGATTCCCGGATCTCAGGTTGGATCCTGATCCCCGGTTCGGGATCCTAGGATGGATTTGGATCTTCGGATCCAATAAAAGATCCCCGGATCCTATGGATCCCCGAATCTTTTCCGAATCCTTTAGGCTGAGCAAGGATAATGCCTTACATTTTTTACTCCTAGCCCCGTTTTCCCCTCTTTTTTATGTGGTGAAAAGATCCCCGGATCCCGGATCGAATCTTGATCAAGGATCCGGATCCCCGGATCCGGATCCGGATCCGGATTCCCGGATAAGATCCCCGGATCCTAGGATTTGGTGTGCAGCCTTATTTCTGACCACTGTGTTTCTGACCACTGTGTTTCTGACCAGTGTGTTTCTGACCAGTGTGTTTCGGACTACTGTGTTTCTAACCCATGTGTTTCTAACCACTGTGTTTCTGACCAGTGTGTTTCTGACCACTGCGTTTCTGACCACTGTGTTTCTGACCACTGTGTTTCTGACCACTGTGTTTCTAACCCATGTGTTTCTAACCACTGTGTTTCTGACCAGTGTGTTTCTGACCACTGCGTTTCTGACCACTGTGTTTCTGACCACTGTGTTTCTGACCACTGTGTTTCTGACCACTGTGTTTCTGACTAGTGTGTTTATGACCACTGTGTTTCAGACCATTGTTTCTCTGACCACTGTGTTTCTGACCACTGTGTTTCTGACCACTGTGTTTCTTACCACTGTGTTTCTGAACAGTGTGTTTCTGACCAGTGTGTTTCTGACCACTATGCTTTTGACCACTCTGTTTCTGAGCACTGTGTTCCTGACCATTGTGTTTCTGACCACTGTTCTTCTGACCACTGTGTTTCTGACCAGTGTGTTTCTGAACAGTGTGTTTATGTCCAGTGTGTTTCTGACCACTGTGTTTCTGACCACTGTGTTTCTGACCAGTGTGTTTCTGACCACTGCGTCTCTGACCACTATACTTCTGACCACTCTGTTTCTGACCACTGTGTTTCTGACCACTGTGTTTCTGACCACTGTGTCACTGACCAGTGTGTTTCTGACGAGTGCGTTTATGACCACTGTGTTTCTGACCAGTGTGTTTCTGACCATTGTGTTTCTGACCAGTGTGTTTTTGACCAGTGTGTTTCTGACAAGTGTGTTTCTGACCAGTGTGTTTCTGACGAGTGCGTTTATGACCACTGTGTTTCTGACCAGTGTGTTTCTGACCATTGTGTTTCTGACCAGTGTGTTTTTGACCAGTGTGTTTCTGACAAGTGTGTTTCTGACCAGTGTGTTTCTGACCACTTTGTTTCTGACCAGTGTATTTCTGACCACTGTGTTTCTGACCAGTGTGTTTCTGACCAGTGTGTTTCTGACCAGTGTATTTCTGACAAGTGTGTTTCTGACCAGTGTGTTTCTGACCACTTTGTTTCTGACCAGTGTATTTCTGACCACTGTGTTTCTGACCAGTGTGTTTCTGACCAGTGTGTTTCTGACCAGTGTATTTCTGACAAGTGTGTGTCTGACTAGTGTGCTTCTGAACAGTGTGTTTCTGACCTGTGTGTTTCTGACCATTGTGTTGCTGACTACTATGTTTCTGACTAGTGTGTTTCTGACCACTGTGTTTCTGACCACTGTCTTTCTGACCATTGTGTTTCGGACTACTGTGTTTGTGATCAGTGTGTTTATGACCACTGTGCTTCAGACCACCGTGTTTCTGACCTCTGTGTTTCTGACCACTGTGTTTCTGACCACTGTGTTTCTGACCAGTGTGTTTCTGACCACTGTGTTTCTGACCACTGTGTTTCTGACCTCTGTGTTTCTGACCACTGTGTTTCTGACCACTGTGTTTCTGACCAGTGTGTTTCTGACCACTGTGTTTCTGACCACTGTGTTTCTGACCACTTTGTTTATGACCACTGTGTTTCCGACCAGTGTGTTTCTAACCGGTGTGTTTCCGACCACTGTGTTTATGACCACTGTGTTTCTCACCAGTGTGTTTCTGACCAGTGTTTTTTAGACCAATGTGTTTCTGACCACTGTGTTTCTAACCACTGTGTTCATGACCATTGTGCTTCTGACCACTGTGTTTCTGACCAGTGTGTATCTGACCAGTGTTTTTCTGACCAGTGTGTTCCTGACCACTGTGGTTCTGACCACTGTGTTTCTGACCACTGTAATTCTGACCATTGTGTTTCTGACCACTGTGTCTCTGACCACTGTGTTTCTGACCACTGTCTTTCTGACCACTGTGTTTCTGACAACTATGTTTCTGACCACTTTGTTTCTTACCACTGTGTTTCTGACCAGTGTGTTTCCGTCCAGTGTGTTTCTGACCAGTGTACTTCTTACCACTGTGTTTATGACCACTGTGTTTCTGACCACTGTGTTTCTGACCAGTGTGTTTCTGACCACTGCGTTTCTGACCACTGTGTTTCTGACCAGTGTGTTTCTTACCATTGTGTTTCTCACCAGTGTGTTTCTGACCACTGTGTTTCTGACCAGTGTGTTCCTGACCATTGTGTTTCTGACCACTGTGTTTCTGACCAGTGTGTTTCTGACCAGTGTGTTTCTGACCAGTGTGTTTCTGACCACTGTGTTTCTGACCACTGTGTTTCTGACCACTGTGTTTCTGACCACTGTGTATCTGACCACTGTGTTTCTAACCAGTGTGTTTCTGAGCAGTGTGTTTCTGACCACTGTGTTTCTGACCAGTGTGTTTCTGACCACTGTGTTTCTGACCAGTGTGTTTCGGACCAGTGTGTTTCTGACCACTATATTTCTGACCAGTGTGTTTCTGACCATTGTGTTTCTCACCACTGTGTTTCTAACCACTGTGTTCTGACCACTGTGTTTTTGACCACTGTGTTTCTGACCACTGCGTTTCTGACCAGTGTGTTTCTGACCAGTGCGTTTATGACCACTGTGTTTCTGATCACTGTGTTTCTGACCACTGTGTTTCTGACTATTGTGTTTCTGACCACTGTGTTTTTGACCAGTGTGTGTCTGACCAGTGTGTTTCTGACCACTGTGTTTATGACCACTGTGTTTCTGATCACTGTGTTTCTGACCACTGTGTTTCTGACTATTGTGTTTCTGACCACTGTGTTTTTGACCAGTGTGTGTCTGACCAGTGTGTTTCTGACCACTGTGTTTCTGACCGCTGTGTTTCTGACCAGTGTGTATCTGACCAGTGTTTTTCTGACCAGTGTGTTTCTGACCACTGTGTTTCTGACCAGTGTGTTTCTGACCA
>SZWC01022083.1:1963-12373 GCA_023375785.1 Penium margaritaceum | reverse complement strand
AAGTCCCCGAGTAACAAAACGTACTACTGAGTTTCGGACGTCGAGCCAGGATTTTGGCTAAGTCCCTCAGTAACAACCTGCACTACTGGATCCGGTGGATGATCCGCCGGATCAGGTGGATCATCCACCGGACGCCTCGGCAGGCCTATCGGAGCATTTTCTCCACATGGTATTTTTGTTACTCGGTCCGGTCGATTATCGACCGGATTTTGAGTCGCAGCCGGCTCCCAGAGCCGCTGTGCATACCCCAACTTTGGAAAGCCATATCTCCCTCGATACTTGTCTGATTCCGGCGAAACAACTTCCAACGGATCCAGCGACTCGTCAACTTTCAGGGGCAATCCTCCATTTTAGGATCCGAGCAAATGTCGAGTCACCAGATCCGCCGGAGCGGAGTTTCCATTTTCTGGCGGCTCGTCAGCGCCTCCCGGCGCCGCACTTGGGCATGCGGAGGGGCAATTTTTTTTCAACACCAATCATCAAGCTAGAAGAATTCACCGCAGAGAGGGGCATGAGGAGGGCACGAGAGATGGCGAAACATACAAAGATATAGGAAACGAATGCAGCTGAATCTCTGTCATGTAGGGCAGGGCAGGCTAGTAAGAGGTGGCGCAACTCGTACTTCCATGGAAGGGAATACGAGAGAGGCCGAGCTAGAGCGCAATGAACTACTTCATCTGATGCTCATGTGCGGAGGGCCCGGGAAAGTAAACCGAATGCAGTGTGACATCACCATAGCTCGAAAGGGAGGAGGGCTGCACCGGTGATGGAAAGGGAGGCACCAACGGTTGCTACAGAGCTGGCGACGGCGGCGCCGGTACGGCCGTCGAGGAGTGGAGCTACCGAATGGGGTGGAGGCATCAGGGCGGGCGACAGCTACGAGAGCAGAGGCGAGACGGCACTCGCATTGGCAACGTATGGTGGCGATGACGTGTGCCTCGTCCGTCGGGAGCGGGCACGTATACCACCCGTGTCCTTGCTGGCCACAGTTGTGGCAAACCGAGCCACCAACACAGGACCCGGTCAGCTGCTGGTGTTGGCCCTTGCCCTTCTTGCCCTTGCACTTCTTCTTCCCTGGCAACGAGGAGCTGGTGGATGTAGCTGCTGCGAGGGAGGGGATAGCCACGGAGGCGACGGCAAGGGAGGCTAGCGCCTCCGTGCGTTGGATGTGCGACTCTAGACGAGCCTTCTCAATCCTAAGAAATAGCTCGTATGCCCAGGGTATGAGGGAGCCTTGGACCGCCATCATGGTGAGGACGTCCTGGGTGTAATGGACGAAGACGTCGACGAACGTGTCGGTGGCACCGCGCTTGATGGTTAGGAGTATGACTAGAGAGGATGGAGTAGAGTCACCGAGGTGACTGAGGATGTCCTCCGCCCGTTGCCAGTAGAAGGTGACGGTCTCAATCTCCCCCATGTGTAGGGAGTTGAACTCCCGTTGTAGACGATTGGTCTCAGCCTCGTTGGACGTGCAATGGGGATGTGTGAGGATGTGCCATGCGGTTGCAGGGTTTGGATTCCCGCCAGTAGTGAAGTCTCCGAGGAAAGGCTCGATGGCGAGGTGTTACGCCGGATAGGTGACCAGGACGAGAGCGCGTACAACGTGAATATCATCATGTAGCTGATCAGCCTGGGAGGGGTCGTACAGGAGATTATTGTACGGTCAAAGACCCTCGCCTTGTGCCCCGATGCAAAAGTTGAGCTCCCAGCTCCGGAACTGTTCACCGGCCTGGAGCGGCGGGGGCGGGGTCTCAAAGTCCTTTGGCCTATGGCCAACACCCAGAGTGGGGCCAAGGATTGAAGTCACTATTTGCCGTTGGCACTGCGTGTGCTACTGCGCTAGGTATGACGTGGCTATAGAAATAGCGGGGCTGGTGTTCCGAAGAGAAAGAAAGGGTGGCGGGGTGCTGGCTTGGCTCTGTGGTGTCAGCTGCTGTAGTGCTGCAAGTTGCTACGTCAGTGCGACAAGATGCTGCCAAATGGCAGCGAGGGGGTCTGACGAGTCAATGACAAAGCCTATGGGTTGCTGTTGTTGTTGCTACGGCTGCTGATATTGTTGCTACTGCTAGTGCTGATGCTGATACCTCTGCTACTACTATTGCTGTTGTTGCTGCTGTTGCAACTCTTGTTGCTGGTGCTGCTGCTACTATGGCGGCTACTGTTGCAACGGTTGTTGTTGTTGCCATGGTTGTTGTTGTTGCTACTATTGTTGCTACAGCTGTTGCAAGAAAGGAGGGCTAGGGGTTCCTCCATTAGAAGAGGACCCCTAACTGGGGTTGTTAGCCATGCACCCCCTCTTTGTTTTTGTCTTTGTTGTTTTCCCTTTGTTCTCCTTCCTTTCTTAGTTTTTTTGTTACTGACGTCAGTAGTGACATCAGCAATGAGGCTGATAAGCTAGTGCTGACATCAGCAACAGTCCACTATGGCCGACTTCAGCAGCAGGGTGTTGCCGACTTTGTGGCCACCCTCCCACTACTGCTGTTGCTGTTGCTGTAGTTGTTACGACCGCTATTACTGTACTGCTTGCAGCCGCGAGTGTTGCAGCTGTTCTGGGTGCTACGGCTGCTATGGCTACTGCAGTTGTCGTGGCTGCCTTGGGTGCTGTGGCTACAACGGCTCGTCGGGGCAGCTGCGGCTGTTGCGGCCACGTGGCTACTGTAGTTACGCGACTGCTACGGCTACACAGCTGCTGCATTTGCTGTGGTTGCCCAGTTGCGTGGTTGCGTAGCAGCTGCACGGCTTCGTGGTTGCGTGGCTGCATGGCCGCGTGGCTGCGTGGTTGCTAGGCTGCATGTTTGCGTGGTTGCACGGTTGCATGGCTGCGTGGCTGCGTGGCTGTGTGGCTGCGCGGCTATGTGCTGCGTACCTGCGGAGCTGCTATGGGGGCTACTATACAGCTGTGGCAGCTGTTGTGGCTGCTACTGTATAGCTGCTGCTCTTGCTACTACTACGACTGCATTTATGGTTAATCACCCCTGATTCATACACCTCATGATCTGTGCACGAACATCAAACGTATGGTGAGGTTCCTTTCCGGAAAGAAGTAGAAGAAAACGACGTTGTTTCCTAGAAATCACTTGTGAGACATACGTACACAAACACATAAATGTACGTGGACAGGTAAGTTTCATAGAAATCTTCAGATAAATCATACCCTTAAACTTGAAAGAAAAAAAAACTTCTTTAATGTAAACCTCAAAACAAATCTTGGACATGAGTTTTTTAACCTAGTGACCTACTTTGTTCTTATTAACATTCCTCTTCATGCTCGTATCCAACATGCATACCAATGTATAATCGCCTTTTGAATCTCGAAAACCATTGGGTAGGTTTAAGAGTTCACAGTAGAAGTTGTTCTTGAATTGCCTATTCCTGTCCATTTAACTCCTCTTGGGTAGGAATATCAAACCTATTAGTGTACGGGATCCTCAGATTGCCTACCGAATATGCTATCCGCTTCATAAGCGGTCATCGGTTGATTTGGCTCGATGATCGGGGAGGCCTGTTCTCGACATTTGCTACAGCCCCCCCCCCCCGCCCTTCAAAACACGGTTTTACCGCGTCGTCATGGCGGATAGTGTATCGTACTTCCCCCCAAATGAGTAATGTGCATGACTACCTATATTCCCCACGTACACTACTCGAAACCGCGGGTAAATGCTATTTGGACTTCGGAAAGGGGGGGGGGGACACGTCGTGTGCCTCCCCCCCCCCCTCCCTCCCTCGAGCAGAGGGTTTCTGGGGAAGTGCATATGGGATTGCCGCTGAGACATTTAGAACAATACACTTTTTTCACTATAAAATGCACATCGAACCGTCCACTGACTGCAATCGACGATACAAGTTCACTTGCTTCGCGAACCAGCGTATATCGGATATCGACGTTTCCGACCATACGTATCGTGCACTCCCTGATAAAGACCCCCAATGAACTCGGCCTGTTTGGGGGGGGGGGGGGGAGCGGACGACGAGCGAGAGCCAATGAGAAAATATTTCATTACGGACGACGAGCTCCCCCCGGAGGGGGACTCATCATCCGCGCCCCCCCCCACCCCAATACCCCGATTGTATTGGGGGTGTGTAGCGGGGAGTGTATTATGCTTCCGCTCGATTATTTACACAAGTGTATTCATACACTTGTGTATATAAACAACCGTTATCCAGCTACACCTCCTAATACCCCCCCGCAATACACTTTCCATTGCGGGGTGGGGGGGGGAGCGGATGATGAGTCCCCCTCCGGGGGGAGCTCGTCGTCCGTAATGAAATATTTTCTCATTGCCTCTCGCTCGTCGTCCGCTCCCCCCCCCCCCCCCCTCCCCCCCCCCCCCCCCTCGGCAATAGAAATTGTATTGCGTAGTGTAGCTGGGCGCCGGTCGAATCTATACATAAGTGTACGAATACACAAGTGTATTTTTTCGATCGTGCGGACTATACAGTCCCCACACTTGAGTTGTTTTTGAGGGGGGGGGTTGGGACTGCGGACAGACATCGAGCAAGTGACGTGTGCGTACCCTTCGAGTAATCGAGCAAACGCATCGATCAGTCCTGATTTTGACGACAGGAAGCATATTGGCTCCAAACAACATTACGGAAGATAAAGGGCTGGACACAATTGACCTCGGAAGAAGTCGGAAGACAGAAATGGGTAATTCAAGTTCAACTACACAGAAAAAAGTTATAACTCAAGCAAATGATTAAAATTAGTTATTTCAAGTATAAAGTAACATCATTTTTGTTCACTGAAGGTGTAGTGATCTAAGAAGTGTATATACGTGAGTGAACTTCTAAGAAGCAGAGGGCTTATGGCTCTAGTATACATAGCTAACCTAGTGTATTAAATGGGCATGATTAACCATAACTCTACGACTGAGGCCGCAGCTCTACAGCACAGATTTGCAACGCAGATCTGCACTATGGCTGCTACTTTTGTGGCTGCAGAGAGGGAGGGGAGACGGGAGAGGTCACTCCCCTTGTTTGTGGTGCCATCGTTGCGTGAGTCGGTGATGTCACGGCATCTCCTGTCACGTTTGCCGCCCGCGAGTCTGCCAATGCTAATGCTGTCGTGGGGTCAATGCTGCCAGAAAAATTTCCCCCGCGTTGGGAGCGTTGTGACGACACCACACGATGGGGATAACTCTGCTAGGAAAAATCCGATAGAGTTTCCCCTACACAGGTGTGTTTTTGGGACGGCCAGCGTAGACGAGGACCTGTACGCCTTGCTGCTGCTCAAATCTTCTACTTTTGCTATGCTCTGGCTTTGATACCAAGCTAGAAATCTAGACTCAAGTGGCGTGTGAGGCTACAGCATTGCTAGAGTAGTCATGGCCCCACGCTCGATGCTTTGCATTGCTTCCCCCTTCTGCTGCTCTAAGTCTGTGAGAGAGAAACTGTGCGCTGAGGAGTTAGCGCCAGAAAGGCAGTCGAAACTGAAGATAACTGATTATCAACTGAGAATGAACGGCAATGGGAGACCCCTCCAAGTTCTAGCTCCCCCCTAGCTCTGTAGAGCTTGTTACTCAGGTTTCTAGCCAATCAGAGAATGACCTATGTTCTGGCTGGCAGGGTTTTCTTGGTGAGCCCTACCAGATGACCGACAACCCAAAACCGAGGCATCGTCTGTTTTGCCTGAAAACTGGACCATACCATAAAACCAACGTTTCAAAGGCAGTCATGCAGCTATAATCATCTAGAAGAATAGCAGAGAGGAGTTATGGCTGCCTAGGCCCAGGCAGCGTCTACACTAATCCAGGGTAACAACAGTGCCAAATCAACATTAAACTTGGACCCTAAGCAGAATGTAACGCTACAGACAAAATGGTACAGTCAGATCCAGGACTGGATGCATGGAGACATCATCTGCAGTGGCAGTGACCGCTGACGGCACGACGGCAAGGAGGCCTGCCGATGGAGCTGACCACGTTGACCGTCGGAGGGAGGAGGCTCCAGCAAACTACGTGTAGGCCTCAGCATGCGTTGGATCCACCGGACGACACTCCAGCAGCATCGTGTCCCACCGTCAGTCATCTTCACGCCAATGTACACAAGCCGGGAGGACACAACAAGGCACAATGAGAGATGCACAAAAACCAACATCTTTTTGTCCGTCTATCTGTCTGTCTGGCTGTCTATCTGTTTTTCTATCTATTTGTCCGTCTTGTTAGCACTAGTGGGTGTGGAGGCACCCTCAAGGATACCTAGCTTTCATTGATACACGCTACCAAAATTTGGTGCAGCCAAAGGACACCAACGGAGAAGAGTGTCGAGCACAAGGATCACGGATTTGAGTGGGCAGAACACGTCACATTCAGTAGAACTGAATCGAAGCACGTGTTTGTTACTTAGCTCATTGAGATAACATCAGATGCATATACCTTGTGATTTAAGCTTTCAACGCATCCAAGCACGCCCAAATCGGAGCGGTAGAGCCTCTGCTACGGCCGTCGAAGTAACCCTTGGTAGAGGCGTCCATCTTGCCTTGCACGCTAGGCAACGGGAGTCATTTCGACGATGACCCGTCGGAGCACCTTTCCTCACCCAAAAGTTAAGGAGAAGCTCACCCTGGTTGAGGAGGTCCCTCTGGTAGCTTCATTCACGACCCTGGTGTATTTGGAGCTCATTGGAGACGAACTTGGATCATTGGCAGTGGATTATCTCGCCACCCAGATTCCACCCGCCCAACACCCGAACTTTGGGTAGGCTAACTTTCTAAACACTCACTCAAATTGAGCGAGTCAAAGCTCGATCTTGCATGGAAAAATCCAAGGAATCCATATCTTAATTCAGATCAGGTGTTCAACCACTCCTCACTGATGAAACCAGGGAGAACAGTCACCGCACTCATGGCAAGGGGCACACCATGTCAACAACTTCCCCCTTGTACCGTAGCCTTAATGTCCTGTCCTTGAAACATGTAGCATTTCAGACCTCACGGTGCAGACCATGCAACTCATGGTATGCCTGTCCTTGGTCTGTGCCTTGGTCATGGCGTCGGCGAGCATGTGCTTAATGCCACAATGTGCAACATTCACATCTCCCAAGTCTCGCGCGTAGCGATGCTGGATCTCAATGTGCTTGGTTCTCTTGTGCAACACAGGGTTCTGTGTGAGGTTGATGGCACTCATGTTGTCCACATTGAGTATCTTCGACTTCCTTTGTGGCACCCCGATCTCCTTTTGCAGCTGTCGTAGCCACACTGCCTCCTTTGCGACTTCCAAAAGCGTGATGTACTCTGTTTCAGTGCTGGAATGTTCCACACAGTCCTGCTTCCTGCTTACCTATGAAACTGCTGCACCACCAAGCACAAACACTTATCTCGACGTTGATTTTTTCTCATCCACATCACAAGCCCAGTCGACATCAGAGTAGCTGACCAACTCAAGGGAGTCGTCACCTGCTCCCCCTCCAAACACGAGCCGCAACTGTTTTGTCGCCTTGAGATAGCAGAGGATCAGCTTCACCACTTGCCAATGCAATGGTCTGGGGTCAGCAACATAGCGGCTCACTTGGCCCTCCACAAAGGCCATGTCGGGTCGCNGGACTGGTATGGCTCACTTGCCATCTCCTCCTTCTCCTAGTCCGTGCTTGACCCCATGGTTGAGCTCAGCTCACATGTGGTGGTCATGGGTGTGTTGATGGGGTTGCACTCCTCCATGTTGTAGCAGCAGAGCACCTCTTGTACATGCTTTGCCTGTCCCATCTCCAGCGTGCGTGCCTCGCGGTTTCTCCTGATGGCGACGCCGAGGTAGTCCTCGAGCTCACCCATGTCGATCATTTTGAACCGAATGTCCAGCTGCCGTTCCAGGTTCACCAACTCCTCCATGTCCGATGACATGAGGATGAGATCATCCACGAAAAGAACCACAATCTGGATCAACCCCGACTACTTTCGCACGTACACGCTCTGATCCGCTTCACAGCGCTTGAAGCCAAGCTTGGCCATGAAGCCGTCCATTTTCAGATACCACGTGAGTGGCGCTTGCTTCAGCCTGCAGAGCACCTTGCAAAACCGGCACACCTTCTTCGATGGCGCGTCTATCCCCTCCGGCACCTCCATGAGGACCTCTTGTCCAGGTCGCCGTTGAGGAATGCGGTTTTCAAGTCCATTTGGTGAGCTTTGTAGTCACAAGCCGCATCCACCGAGAGAATGGAGCGAATAGAGGCAAACTTTGCCACCGGTGCAAAGGTCTCATTGTAGCGTTCACCCTTTCGCTGTCCGTACCCCCTCGCCACCAGCCGCGCCTTGTACCGCTCCACCTTCCCTTCCTTGGTGAGTATTTTCTTGAAGATCCACTTGGAGCCAATGATTTTTGCACCCTCCGGCCTTTCAATCAAGTGCCAAGTACCATTCTCTTCATGGGAGGCAAGCTCAGATTTTATTTCTCGCTCCCACTTAGCCCCATCTTTCCACTGCAATGTCCGCTTGACGGTCTCGGGTTCCTCTTGTGTAAAGAATGCTAGAGCAAACCGAGTCCAGATGTCCTTCGCGGCATCGTACCTTTTTGCCATCCTCCTTGCATGTCCCCTTCTTCGAGCCTGCTTCTGTTGAGGCTACTGCTCTGTTGTCGCTGCTTCTGCTGCCCTCTCACAGTGCCACTTGCACCGCTGGCCTGCTCCCCCGCTCTCGGGGACTGTGGAGATGTGGACTCACTCCCTTGAATGAATGCAAATCAGCCGTTCCTCCACTCCCCAGATGGTTCTCGCCGCTTGGAGCTGCTAGGACGTCACCCTATTTTCCGTCCTCCGGTGTCTATCCCTCGCGGAGTGGCAGCCACTCACAACGCTTAGAGAGACATGCGTCCTTGTGCATCCAACGGCTATCCTCGTCGAACGTGACATCGTGACTCTTCACGATATGCTGCCTCCGTAGGTCGAATAGCCATTACCCCTTGCTCCCGCTCTCGTACCCGACGAAGATGCACCGACGAGTCCGCGGGTCCAGCTTGCCCTGCCCCTCCCGTGCGTGCACAATAACATGTACAATGCAGCTTAACGTCTGGAGGTGAGTCATAGTTGGCTTCCTACCGCTCCACACTTCTTGTGGCATCTCCCACACCTTGGACTCCACATCTTTTAGCGGCTTTGTTGGTGTTAGGTTCATGATGTACGTCGCTATCCGTGCCGCCTCGTCCCAGTACCACTACGCGAGGCCGACATCGCTCAACATGGACCGGACCATGTTGAGGATGGTGCGGTTCACCCTCTCGGTGATGCCGTTCTGTTATAGACAATGTGGCATAGTTTTTTGCCATGCAATCCCCTTGCTCTTCATCCATGCTGAGCAGTCCTCATACTCGTCGCCGTTGTTGTTTCGGAACGCCTTCACTTTCAACTTTTTTTGCTGCTCCACTGCCGCCACGAGCTCCTGCATGCACGACAAGATATCGCACTTCCTCTTGATGATGTAGAGGTAGAGCTTGCGGCTATGATCATCGACAAAGGTCACAAAGCAGCGAGTGCCCCCGATGGAGCTCTCAAATGGTCCGTACACGTCAGTGTGCACCACCTCCAACTTCGCCGCTACGCGTGTCCCTTTTCCATCAAACGGTTGCCGTGTCACCTTGTTGACCACCCACGGATTGCACACGACATTATTGGCTACATCAAGGCTTTTGACATCAAGAACCCACACCACTTCCTTCTTAGCCATGTCCCTCATAGTTGAGGGGGCAATGTAACACAGGCGGCGGTACCACACGTCCAAGTCTCCATCGTCCTTCTTCGCGAGGTGGGCGACGTCAGACCCCATCCAACTACCAAGGATCTTTGCACGAAGCAGGTACACGTCGTCCTCTCGCTTTCCATGTGCAATCACCTGGCCGTCCCCCTCCTTTCGGATGATGGCCTCCTTCTTGTTGAAGAGCACCTCGAGCCCCTTGTTGGTAAGGCTGCTCACTGACAACATATTCTCCTCAAAGCTGGGCAGGTGGAGAATGTCATAAATTGTGCTCATGACAGCCTCGCGGTCCACATCCACCTCGATGCGAACGTTTCCTTCACCGACAGCCAGCTCTTTTTTGCTGTTGGCCACCATCATGCGCCGCTCCAAGGCGCCATAGGTGACAAATTTCGCCCGCTTGCATTGCGTGTGACGGCGTGATCCGGAGTCAATCACAGAGACTACCCGATCTGTCAAGTTAGTGGACTCCGCCATCATTGTATGGTCGTCCTTCTTTCCAGCTTTCTCCGGCTAGTCCGACTTCCTGTTCGGGAAGTTGCGTACGTACTGGCCTTCTTTTCCACACATGTAGCACTTTCCTTTCTTGTCACCATGCTTGGTGCCCTGTTTGGCACCCTTCCCCTTCTTACCTTCCCCTCCACCTTGAGGGCGGACGGCATAGGCGGAACTCGATGTTGCCCCGCTCTCTCTCCCACCACGCTGCATCCATTGATTATGGACGTACTCAGCCA
>SZWC01022082.1:363-18035 GCA_023375785.1 Penium margaritaceum | reverse complement strand
CTAGCAGCGGCTGGCAGCAGCAGCAGCTCGCAACAGCAGCAGCCCGCAGTAGCAGCAGCCGGCAGCACCAGTAGCTGCAGCGAGCAGCAGCCTGCAACAGCAGCAGCTCGCAGCAGCAAGCAACAGCACAAATAGTGGACTGTGGGTATAAAGGAGTCGGCCCCTAGTTGAAAACATATGTTAACTGTGTCCATCGTTGAAAACGAAATAATAGCGGTGCCCATGGTGAAAAACAAGATGACAGCTATGCCCTCGGTTTGTGTCCCTAATGGGCACGACTGACATATTTTTCCCATTTTCGTCGGATTTGAAGTTGATTTTAATACCGAAAATGAGACAACGGAAAAGCGTATCATCGGCTAACGTACACGTAATTTGGAAGGTAAAATACCTGGTTTGAAAGTTTCCCGACGCCAGTTTCAGGGGGTGTGACATTTTCTGTTGCTCGTCAAAGTGTTCTCCGCTACGCGGTGCACACCATATAACTGATTGAGTCAGCCGATTGATCTTTTTGAAATGTACACGAAGTTTACCGATTGGTTGAAAATAATCCGCTGTCCATGGTTTCGGTCGATAGATCGCCGCTGTCCATAGTCGAAAACGACATGACAGCTGTGCCCATGTTTTCGAATGCCCGTCCGAAAACGGAATTTGACTTTGCTCTTAAGGTCAGCTTTCGCCGACCTCGAGAGCGAAATCAACGAATTCTGACACCGGCCTCACCGATGTCAGAAGTTACCATGTTGCGAGTTTTGGAGTTCGCAATTGCGAACTCCAAAACTCGCGACAGGATGCGCCGCATCTCGCAACCCCCCCCAATATCCGACAAACTCCCTAGTGACACTGGGGGATTTGGGTTTTATTTTTTTGCTTACCCGGGGCTCGGCAGATGCCCGGGCCCCGCTACTGCGGGGCCCGAGCATCTGCTGGGCCCCGCAGTAGCAGGGCCTGGCAGATTCCCTTTCTTCTATCACATGTGTGCCGCATTTAGCAACCCCCCCCCAATAACAAACAAACCCCCTCATTAAACTGGAGGGTTTGGGTTTTTTTTTCTTGCCGGGGCATCTGCCGGGCCCCGCGGTAGCGGGACCCGGCAGATTCCCTTTCTTCTATCACACGTGCGCTGCATCTTGTAGCCCCCCCTGAATAACAGATAAATCCCCTAGTTACACTCGGGGGTTTGGGTATTCGTTTTTTCCTTGCCCGGGCATTTGCCGGGCCCGGCTACCGCGAGGCCCGACAGATGCCCAGCGTGCGCCGCATCCTGCAAACCACCCCAAATCTACGACAAACCCCCTAATTTAAATGGGGGGTTTGGCAGGGTAATAGCGAGCTAGCAGGGAGGTTTCATCGCGAAAGCCCTCCTGCGAGCTCGCGACGACGGGCGAAGTTCGACTTCGTCCTCGAAGTCAAAATCTATGTCGAATATGTTAAATACATGAAATATATTACAGCCGTGCCCATTTTTGCTCGAAAAGCAAAAAATATGGGCATCGCTATCATGTCGGTTTCGACTATGGACAGCGCGTCTAAATCGACCGCAACGATGGACATGTAACAACTCCCTCCTTATTGATTTGCAATTGTGTTTGGCTGGAACATGTCCCTGTGTATGCGTGGATTCTATTCTGATATGACAGCCTGTCCGCTGCAGATTGAGTTCAAACCCTCCACCCTCGGGACCCCCTTGTAATTTTCTTTGGCATCTACGTTTTGGATCAAACCCTCGTTTCGGCATCCAAACCGGATCTAACCCCCCTCCTCCCCAATTACATCCGGGGTCAAAGGGCATATTTCTTGCGCGGGCACCTGCGAGGCCCCGCGGCAGCGGGGCCGGGCACATTCCGTCTTATGGCAAGGGGGATCTCAGACCCCTCTTGCATTTTTTTTGGGGTAAAATAGCCAGTATATCCACTCGCCAGAAGGGTTGACCTTGCCATATCTACGAGTGGAATTTTATGTCAGCGATATCCAGAAATAGAAACATGGCATCAGCTTGCTCGCCATGCTCGATCAACGACATGCGTCTCTCATCGAGCATGGTGACGAGGGTCATGCGAACCTCATCGATCGAGCGAGAGTAGTTCCATCGCGACTCTCGCTCCGTTGCGAGATCACGATCTTGCAAGGGAGCAAGAGTCATGATCAAGCAACCCTCGCTCGATCGCAACTCTCGCTCCCTTGCGAGATCGGGATCGAGCAAAAGAGCCCTTTTTTCCTCTTTTTTTCCGAAGGGCACGCAAACCCAACCCTTTGAACATGCAAACTACGTTCAAACCCAACCCCAAATGTAATTCGGAGTTGAGGGTTTTATCTTTTGCGCGGGCACTTGTTGGGCCCCGCGATAGCAGGACCCAGCAAGTTCCCTTTCAACGCATGGGGTGTCTCGGACTCCCCTCGAAACCCCACACAAATCCGTCCCTCGAACAATCATAAACACCTCAAAATACGGGTTTGTGATTATTCGAGTACAATGATGATGTCAGCACTCCGATGTTGTATTTTAAGCAGCGTCAACATGGTGTTCTCGCGCCTTTTTTTTGTACCTCGTTGCTTTTTCACGACGTGTGGGTACATCAGACTTAAAGTGCGAAAGTGGTGGATACGGAGTTCTTAAAGAGCGGTTACTGGATATATCAGATCTATTGGGAATTCTGCGGATGTACGGTCACACCCTCATTTCTTTGCACGTACGTTTTTCATCAAACCCTTGTTCCAGCATCTAAACCCGATTCAAACCCGCCCTCAAAATACATCCAGGTTAAAGGATTTGTTTGAGCCCCGGCATTCACCAGGCTTCGCACTAGCGAGGCTTGGCAGATTCCCTTTTATTGTAGGGGGGATCTCGGACCCCCCTTTTTTGCATCTACGTTTTCTATCAAACCCTCATTCCGGTATCCAAAACCTGATTCTAACCCTCCCCCGATTTTACATCCGGGGTTGAAGGGTTTAGTTTAGCAGGGGCACGCCCCATATCATGGTTTGCATGATGTCGGCAATTTCGAACATTAGATACATGGCTCTAGCTTCAATGAACTCCCCGCCCCACGACTGTAATAAACAAAATGAACTACTTGTTGCCAAGACAACCCGCCAACGTGCGATGTTTCTTTCGGACATGTAAGTCATTTACGACTAAATACTTCGACCGAACAGTGGATACACGTGTTATATTATTCCGTTTTTGCGTGCACTGTAACAGCTGTGGGCTGTTTTGCGACTAACTGTGGAACCTAATCGTAGGCACTCAGAATAGTTAGTCCAAGAAGGTCGCACAAATGGTCGCCTTTCCCATTTTGGCTGAGACAAACCGCACCAAAAACGAACGGGGTCGTCATAGGGCATGGACATAAAACAATAATCCTATCCTAATAGCTGCACGTGGCATTGCCATGCTGGAACAGGACCCTAGCACCAAGCTTAGAGTGGAGGAGGAGTGATGCGATGGATTTTCCATCGTGGCACTCCTTTCATTTAGAATCCAGCCACAAATATTTTCCAGGCTAGAGTCGAACTGTAACGGGTTGTGTCTCGAGCTCCTGCTCTGAAGTCGTCGTCGGAGTTCGCAGAATCGTGTTCTCAGTCCGCGTCAAGGATTTACCCCCTTCGCAGGACTGAGGGGCAATCGTCATCAACGACCTAGAGCAGGGAGACTCGAATATTTCGAGTCTCCGGAGGCCCATTTCCGTTTTTAACCAAACCCCTGGTTTTGGGACCCAAACCAGGGGTTTTTACCTCGAACACATGTGTTCGCACGAGTTATTTCGTTTACTTTATGTCAAAGTTCGTTGCGAACGAACTTCGATTTACGTTTTGCCGTTCTGGCGCGAAATCGTCGCGTGCGAGGCACGCTGGCGATTTCGCGCCAGTCCTCTCGTTCTCACCCTCACTCCCCCTATCCCTCGTCCTCGCTTGTTTGTTTGCAAGGAGGGCGAGGGGGGTCGAGGGCACGAGGCCATGAGGCCTCGCCCTTGAGGCCCTCATGGCCCCTCAGCCGCCGATCGGGCTGAGGCCGCGATCGGCGGCTGGCGGCTGGCCGGCTGATGGCCGGCCGGTCGCTTGGCCGGCCGCCGGCCGTCTAGCTGGCCGGCAACGAGCTGGCCGACGGCCAGCGAAGTGCTGGCCGCCGGCCAGTCCTCGCTGATGCAAGGGGTGGTGCGCAACCACCCGTCGCTTCAACGAGGAGGAAGGGCCAAACCGGCCCTCCCGCTACATTCCTCCCCACTTATTATGAACCGTCTCGGTTCATGAACAACAAGCAGGATTTTCTGTTAGTGAGTCATCAACATTGTGAAAGAAAATCAATAATTTCAATCACCAGCTAGACATGAACACGTGCATGGTACTTGGACCTAAGTGTAGCTTGTAGGTCAGCACGACTAGCGACCTCCCCCTTTTAGGCTGGAGCGTCCGCGCGACAACCATGTTGGGCGTCCCCAACCTCCTATGGTTGCTGTCCATGAATGCTGCCCTATGGGAATGTTGTTCACTTTTTCCGCGTTCAGGTAGTACCTCCTGCCACGCGTCGATCTGTGCGAGTTGCAAGCTCGCTCCAGTACTCGTTGACCACCCCTTTGAGCAACCGAGATTCGGGCTCCCATGAATTACGTTCAGGTCCATAACCGACCCAATGAACGAGGTACTCCCTAACAATGCGCGACCGAAGAGTACGGTCTCGGTGTTGGAGTAGGCGAAGGACCTCGTATTGGCTGTCGGCAGCAAGGACTGCTGGCGGTGGCTGAACGGTTCCGTCTGGAGTGTATGGAGCCAGCGGGCTCACATGAAACACGTCATGTATCTTCATGCTCGGTGGAAGTAGCAATCGGTATGCCACTGGCCCGATGCGTGCCACAATGGGAAACGGCCCAATCCACTTCGGTAGAAGTTTTCTTGCCCGTGGCGACTTCAGCCGAAGGTTTTTAGTGCTAAGCGACACTTTGTCACCGATGTCAAACGAGACCTCCCGGCGACCTTTGTCGGCATATGCCTTTTGTTGCTGCCGAGCTGCTTGAAGGTGACCCTTCGCCTCTTGTAACAAGGAGTCGATGCGCTCTGCAAAGGCTTTAGAGGAAGGAACCTGCCCTTCTGTACTCCCACTCTTCACCAATGAAGAGGGTACCACTGGATGCCAACCACTGTTCAACACGAACGGTGTGAACTGTGTGGACTCATTCACCGAGTTGTTCACCGCAAACTCTGCCGGTGCTAGGAATTCGTTCCAATCATGCATGGCAGGGTCCACGTACATGCGGAGCATCTGCTCCAGAGTGCGATTTATGCGCTCTGTTTGTCCGTCAGTTTGAGGGTGAAATGCTGTCAACATTTGCGACTCACTACCGAAGTATTCGTGCATCTTTTGCCAGAATTTACTAGCAAATTTTTGATCTCGATCGGAGATAATGCGCAACGGCAAGCCGTGGTACTTTACGACACCCTCAACGAAGAGACGAGCGGTCTCCTCTGCGTTCACGCCAGTGGTTGTAGGAATGAAGTGTGTCATCTTCGTCAAAAGATCCACAACCACTAGTATTGCATCGTGGCTACGGGCCGTGTCCGGAAGACCAGTAATGAAGTCCATGCTAACGCACTCCCATGGAGTCCCAGGAATGAGAAGCTGTTGGAGGAGTCCAGCAGGCTTCTTGTTACTAGCCTTATTCCGAAGACATGTGTCGCATGTCATGCAATACTTACGGACATTGACACTCCATCCTGGCCACCAATAGTGGTCCGAGAGTGCCTGTCCGGTCTTTCGGGGTCCCACATGACCTGCGACCGGCGGGTCGTGGAACTGGGAGATAACCTTTGCTCGAAGGTCTCCCCAGTTTGGCAGAACAACTTGTTCTCCGTGCCAGAAGATGCCTGCGGCCTCCTCCAAGCCGTACTTGTCCAGATTTCGAGAGTCTTGAAACCAAGAATCTACACAGTATCCCATTTAGATGTTGTTTGCAGAACCGTTGTAATGGATAATCTCTCGTGGTGGTTGCCACAGAGGTGCAGGGGGATCTGGTGACTATACTGTTGCTATTACAATGGCCATAAAATACCCACTGACCACGATGGTTGCTTTAATTTTCACAAGCTGTCGGCTTATTGGATCGGCCACATTGATATGTCCTGGCCAATATTCCCACATGAACGAGAATCGGCTCAGGTATTCGCTCCAACGCGCATGCCGTTTTGACAGGTTCGGTTGCGTTTGGAAAACCATCAATGGATTATGGTCAGTCACGACCGTCACACCCCCTTCCACACCCTCGAGGTAGCAACGCCACATCTTGAAAGCGTGTACTACCGCAAGGAGCTCTTGATCCCCAGTCGTGTACCGCGTTTCCGCGGGAATGAGCTTCCGGCTCTCATATGCAACTGGGTGACCATTCTACATGAGGACGGCTCCGAGTCCTACTATCGACGCTTCACATCGAACCTCCCACGGTTGCGATGGATCCGGAAGAGCTAGGACGGGCGTCGTGGATATGAGCTCTTTGACTTTGAGAAAAGCGTTCTCGCAATCAAGTGTCTATTCCCAACGCACGTCTTTTCGCGTGAGCCTGGTTAGCGGTGCTACCAGGGTCAAATACCCTTGCATAAACCATCGAAAGTAGTTTACAAGGCCGAGGAAAGACTGAATCTGCCCAACATTCTCGGGACGTGACCAGTCCACAACTGCCTGGACCTTTCGTGAGTCGACATGGATGCCTTCCTTGCCGACGATGTGTCCAAGGTATTCGAGCTCATCTTGTGCAAACTTGCACTTGCTCACTTTCGCATAGAACTTCTGTTCCCGAAGGATTGCGAGAACTTTACGCAGATGTTCTATGTGCTCTTCCATTGATTTCGAGAAAACCAGGATGTCATCTAGGTAAACCAACACAAACTGTCCGAGTTTCTTGGCGAACGTTCGGTTCATTTCTCCTTGGAAGGTTGCCGGGGTATTTGTAAGCCCAAAGCATAACACTCGGAACTGATAGTGTCCCATGTGCATTCGAAACACGGTTTTGGGCACATCATCTTCCGTGATGCGGATTTGATGGTACCCTTGAGACAAATCCAAGGACGAAAATACTTTTGCGCCTTGGAGTTGGTCAAAAAGGTCCTCAATCCGCGGTAAGGGGAATCAATTTTTCACCGTCAGCTTGTTCAACGCCCGGTAATCCACGCACATGCGTAAACCACCGTCCTTTTTATTCACAACAAGGATCGGCGCACCGTATGGCGAGCTACTGGGCTCGATCCACCCTTTTGCAAGGTACTCTTTGATTTGGCGTTCGGCCTCTCGCCTTTCTGCTGGACTAAGGCGATACATGAGTGTGAACGGAGGAGTCGCCTCCGGTTGCAGCGGAATTGCGTGGCCCATGTGTCTTTCTGGTGGAAGCCCAGCCGGTGGGTCTTGGAATAGATCCGAGAACTCCGCCAATAGAGATTTGATCTCTTGTGCCGTGTCTTCCTTCACGTCGTCCTCCACTTTCTGCAGCCGAGCCAAGAAGTATCGAAAACCTTGTCGAATACGTCTCTTGACCTGCATCGCAGACAAGCTGGCATGGACTTTGAGTCCGGTCGGTGATAATTCCGCAATCGAAATGAACGTAAAGCGGCACTGTCCTTTTCGGAGGATCAAACGCTTTGATTCAAAGCACATTAGAGCTTTGTTCTCATGGAGCCATGGATCGCCCAACACCACGTCAAACGGGTCAAGAAGGTTGAGTACCTTCAACGTGACACTCTGTGTGTACCCTTGAATGCAAATTTCCGCTTTATAAGTACCGATCACGGGTACCGTACGGTTGTCACCGACAACAACTGCACCATTTGATGGCTCGTACTTAAGGCCAACCTGTCGGGTAAATCCAAGGCTAACAAAAGAGTGGTCTCCTCTAGTGTCAGCAAGTACGTTCACGGGAGCACCAACTAGGTGTCCTTTGAACTACATCGTCATGTTGCCTCCACTCTTTCGAGTGAACAGACTCGACGACAGCAAGCCGAGTTTGTGATAAACACAGAATCTGTATGACAGCCGTCACAACTCCCATGATTCACCCACTCGAGTCCACATCTTGTGGGCACGTGTTGATTCGGCTAGCACCTTCCTGTCTTTAAATTTGACTGGGTCGAAATCATCGACTAAAGGTACTGCAAACGTGATTGAACTCATTGCTTTGAGGGCGTTTGCTTCAATCACTGCGTCACACAACTCTTGCACAGTGGTCGGTGTCGCCACCACTAAGCATGTACGATCATGCATCTCGTCTGGAGATGCAAGGTTTAGTGGGCAATGTCGGTCAGCAAGTGTAGAATGCAGTTCAACAAGAGGAGAGAAAACAACAGAGAAATTTGAACTCGTCAAAAAATCAAATTATTTAACATCCTCATCTGAAAACATGAATCCACACTCGTGATCTAGTTTTACCCCTGAGTGGTCCCTACTGACATCACTCAGGGATGGGGAAAACCCACCCCACGGCCCTGTCCGTTACCACGGCTGGGCCCATTGCCGCGACCGCGACCCTGTCCACGGCCCTGTCCGCGGCCTCCTGCTGCACCCTCCCCACGAGGCGCTACTGCTGCAGCTAATGCCGCGGCCTCTTGTCCACCACCAGCAGCCTGAGGGCACTGAGCCCTAAAGTGGCCCGGCTGCATGCAGTTGTGGCAGAGCCCTTCGCGGAAGGATGCGTTGCGACGCTCATGTGCCGCCTGCAGCTCGTCATTCTCGCGGCTGCGCTTGTTGTTGGGGCCCTTGTATTCACCAACCTTCTTGGCTGGAGGGTTTGTCGGCTGCTTGCCGTTGGCCTCGCCTCGCTGTCCAGCTGACCCACCAGCCCCTACAGCGTCCATGCGCATGTCGCAGCCTTGCTGTGCACGCGCGTTCGACCGTGCATCAGAGTAGTGCTTCAGGTTCGCCGAATACACTTCGCTCATGTAGTCCCGCAATGCCCTCCAGCTTGTCTAAGCTTGGCTAGTGGCTGTCGTGGTGATCTTGTCCTTCAGCTTCTTGCTAGTGAGACCATCACGCAAGTACTCCAGCAGCATACACTCTGGGTACTTGAAATTCTGAGTCCCATCGCCCTCGGTGAAGCTTTCGGCTTCACCGAGGGCGATGAACTCGCTCAAGTAGGATTCGAGCGAGCTGCCCAGCTGCCTAAAGTCCTTGATCTTGTGGAAAGCGCGCTACGCCTCCTCACGTTGGGTGCACTTCTTGCGCATGATCGCGCAGAAGGCCTCCCATGGCATGGGCTGCTACTCGAGGTGCGGCTGCTGTGCAGTCTACTCCTTGACCACATACTTGAAGAGTTTGTCTTCAAGCCGCGTCGTGGCAAGGTTGCCCCACTGGCTGAGTGGAGCCTTGTGGACACGTAGAACGTGCTCCATGCGGTTCAGCCAGTCGGTCAGCTTCACGCCCTTCCGGTAGATCTCCACATTGTGGAGGAAGGACATGTTCATGACCGACCCCGAAGTCGTCGAGGTAGGCAAGTCGTCGCTGCCACCGGCAGTGGCATCCGCAGTCGTGGCATGCTACGCTTGCTACTGCATTCACACCTGGGTCACGCTTTGTAACGCCTTGTCGAGGTTGTTGCATCGACGGCTTGCCTCATGGGCGGCCAGGCGCTGCAGCTGGCGATCACGATCGAGGTCTGTGATGCTCTGCCCAATGTGGGCCAGCAGGTTGGCGAACGCGAACTTGAGCTCTAATGTCTTCAGAGCATCGACGATAGCCTCCAGGGCCTCGCGTTGTGCACCATTACCCACTGCAAGAGGGTACGGTTCGCGTACATGCCTCCAAGGAGTCCCACCTTTCGGGAGAGACTGTAGTTGGCGACGACGCTCGAGTGGGCACTGCCCTGTCCCATTGCGGCCGCATCGTAGGAAGGAGGGTCCACCCCCATTCCTCTGAGTGGTGCCGTATCAACATCGTTGGTGGTGATCCTGAGTCGGCCTGCCGCCTCAACAGAAAACTCCGCGAGCCTAAAACGGTCATCGCGAATTGCCTTTGCGACGTCGTCGTCCGGTTCGTTCTCACGAGAACTTCCCGTGTGACCGCTTTTAGTGCCCTTAGACCTCTCGGTAGTCTCGCTGCTGTCGACAGCTTCAGGCGATGCGACGGGCTTCTTATCCTTCTCGAGAAATTGGATTGAGTTCGCCGCACAACGATGAAGATGGTCGCGATCCTCGTCGCCTTCGCCATCGTCGGCGTCGTGCTCTTTGTCGGGGTCCCCTTCTAGGAGATCCTCCTCCATTGGGTCGTCCGTCACGTGGGGGTCACCCACGTGCGCGTCGATGTGCTCGTCGATCACTTTTTCGGCCTCCGCACGCTTCTCGGTGTCGCCGAGGTTGGCATCGGTTGCCTTAGACGGCACGGTGGCCTTTCACGGTATGGTTGCCTTAGGCGGTATGGTCGCCTTAGGCGGTACGATTGCCTTTGGGTTAGCAACCGTGCTCGCGGTGGCGGCTCCCAAAATTTGGAGTCCGCCGAGAGCTCGTGGTGAGGCCGTCACCACCTTGCCCTTGTTGGTCTTGGACGGTCCGGCACTTGCCATCTCGTCGTTCGTGCAACTAGCACGTGAAGGTCGTTTTGAGGATCACCCCACAACTTAAAGGAGGAATCGCCTCCTACAATCTAGCTCTCACGATCAGTGAGGCAATTTCAATTTAAATTTCTATTTTCCTAGGCCGCCACGTCGGCAGAAGGTCGTGGGTTTAGAAACTAGTCCTCCTAAGCCGTGACTCACGGCACTTGGTAGCAACTAGGATCTAGGAAAACAGAAAATAACAATGCAAGGGAGTAACAAGAAGTGTGAGTACCGCTCACAAAACTAGGACAAAGAGCAAGAAAACAAGCAAGTACAAGGTCAAGAACGAAAAGACTACTTTTCTTCTTGTCTTCTTGTCTTCTTGTCTTCTGGTCTTCCTTCGTCTCTTCTTACGTCTTCTTGGCCCACCTTGCCCCCCCTTGGAGGCGCCTTTCTTGTGCTCCACTGCAATGTGGCGGCCTCCAAAAATCCTCCAAGTACTGCTTTTCTCCTTTTTCTTTTTCTCTCAGGCCGTGAGATTCTCTGGTATTGGAGAAAGACGCTGCCCTAATTCTTTGTTGAAGAGGAGCGGAAGGAGCCTTGAGAACAGGGGAAAAGTAAGTGGTTTTGGGGGTGGGTACTCCCTATCCCGTCCCAAAATGTTTCCCCTAGCCCACTGGGATGGAGAAGAGACTATGGAGAAGAAGTCCCAAAAGATAGAGCTCTTCTCTAGCTTCCTAACGCACTTTATGGCGCTTCAAACGGTGAAGCGTAGATGCCGTAATCCCTTCTGGCGTTCCTACTACTGCTTGCAGCTGCTGGCGGCATTTTATCTACGTCGTAGCCGCCGTTTCCGTCGTCTTGCTGTGAGAACCACTGTAACGGGTCGTGTCTTCAGCTCCTGCTCTGAATTCGTCGTCGGAGTTCGCAGAATCGCGTTCTCAGTCCGCGTCAGGGGTTTACCCCCTTCGCAGGACTGAGGGGCAATCGTCATCAACGACCCAGAGCAGGGAGACTCGAATATTTTGAGTCTCCGGAGGCCCATTTCCATTTTTAACCAAACCCCTAGTTTTGGGACCCAAACCGGGGGTTTTTACCTCGAATGTGTGTTTGCACGAGTTATTTCGTTTATTTTATGTCGAAGTTTGTCGCGAACGAACTTCGATTTACGTTTTGCCGTTCTGGCGCAAAATCGTCGCGTGCGAGATACGCTGGCAATTTCGCGCCAGTCCTATCGTCCTCACCCTTGCTCCCCCTATCCCTCGTCCTCTCTTGTTTGTTTGCAATGAGGGCGAGGGGGGGCGAGGGCACTAGGCCACGAGGCCTCGCCCTCGAGGCCCTCGTGGCCCCTCAGCCGCCGATCCGGCTGAGGCCGCGATCGGCGGGTGGCGGCTGGCCGGCCGGTGGCCGGCCGGTCGCTTGGCCGGCCGCCGGCCGTCTAGCCGGCCGGCAGCGAGCTGGCCGGCGGCCAGCGAAGTGCTGGACGCCGGCCAGCCCTCGCTGACGCGAGGGGTGGTGCGCAACCACCCCTCGCTTCAGCGAGGAGGGAGGGCCGAACCGGCCCTCCCGCTACACGAACCAAACCCTAGCCTATTATTTTCTTCGGGCTTTGGCTGCTCGAAACTTGAGCCTTTATTACCCGAAGCACCCGATAATCATTAAACGACCATTTTTAACCGTAATAATGGTCCGTATGCTACATTCCTCCCCCTTTGCTTCAAACCATCCCGGTTCGTCTTCGCTAACGGAGGTTTGATCATCGCGTACTTCATGATGCAAACCATGTAACAAGAAGCACAAACAAGATCACACGTGTGAACTCTTGTCATCTGCAACACGGTTGCATCATGTTCACGCACAATTAAACATACACTTTTGGTTTTTGTGATCATGGTCATCTACGTACAACATCCAGTGTTGATAGTGTGATTCATCGGGTCTTGCCAAGATGAGACACATACAATCCTTGTACGTTCTTCACAAGTGTTGATGAGTCGTCACCAAATACTCATCACACGTGTATCGGTGGCATGGTCAATGCCTTTTGGGATGTACACTGTCAACAATATCTTGCCAGTTTGGAAGAGGGCACATAGAATGAATTTTCCCACATTCCGTGTGGTCCGTGTTCAGCAAGCTGTTGTGGTGACGCAACCTCCCCTTTTGCAAGGAGCGTCCTTGCGACCAATTAACCGGGCGTCCCAGCGAAAACTGTCCAGTTCCAGACAACACATCCCATGTCGTTCGGACATGATCTCCTCCAAGGGGTTGTTGCCGGGTGGTACTCCCCGCAACATTGTTGATATGTGTAATCCAAGATCTAGGCATCCGTCCTCTTAGTTTGCAACCACGTACTCATGACCACACGTAGGTCTAGTAGACCTCTTTCAGCACCTGTGGGTTGGTTGGCTAAACTCAACCAAGCTCCACTAAGCCCATGCAGCTCACATGCTAGCTTTATCTGAGGGTTGGGAGGCACCAAGGTCCTAAGCCATGGTTGCTGAGCACACTTGGATTTCCTTTCAAAGATTGCACTCATCTTTGAAGGAGGCGGCATTGGTCGTCTGGCATGCGCAATTGTCATGAAAGTCCATCGACACTGGTGAAGACGGAGAGGATAACAATCATCGTCAACGTCGTGCAACAAACTCAAGATGATCGCTCGAGAGGGACAAGATATCCGTCAAATCACAAGAAGCTGCCGGCAACAGCGAGGTTCTCAACAGTAGCAACGACACCGAAAGGAGTTACACAAGAAGTTCTCGAGAGCACCAACTAGACGATGCTAGTGCGAATACAATTTGAGCCAAGGCGGCGGGATAATTCAAGTTCAGCACCAACAAGGTGCGATACCACCCAAAGGAGTGGGGACCGACCCTCTTTCCTACAATGTAGTTGTAATGGGACATGCCCATGCTCACTCGAGCTTCATCACGGATGACAACTTCCTCCAAAAGGTGGGAGTTCTCGGAGACGTGTATGTGAACCGTACCCTTCTTTAGTGAGTGGATGAATACAAAATTAAGTTCTTGTAAATGATACGCGAGTACTGAGGCAGCAAGTCTCATTTTTTGACAACACCTCAACCTGAAATAAATGAATAAATAAAGCACATGAAATCGATATTTGAGAAGATGTTCCACATGTTTGTGGACCCCCCATGGCTGATCGAGACAAATTTTAGGCATTATCAGAGTTATTGGTCAATAATGTTCGTGGTAGCAAAATAAAAAAACCGCCTCGAACACCTCAGATGATTGTATTGTCGATTAGATGGCTAACCCAACACACTCAACAAGAAATTGCTTGAGGGTGGACACACATGCCAGGACTCAAACAACCACCAAGGATAATGACATGCCTTGACCATAGCGTCTCGTGCGATAGACAGGCCTACTAAGCTTGAGCTGACTGGATCAAAACTTCCGGGAGCATGATCTAGCATGTTGTGCTCTTATTGGCAACAAATTTCTGCATAAAGGGTTTTCCTTGTCAAAGAGGGCATCTATCTCGACTTGAACACACTCAATACATCACATGCCAACTTGCACGTGGCAGCATCATCAATCATTAGCTGCTTTAGCTTGATATGCCCCCTCTAATGTGCTGTTACATTCAGGATCAACTGCTCTGCGGCCTGGTCTTGAATCAGTGGTATGGTGTCACTTGGTTCATCCAAGCCCATTCTCCTTGGAATCCGTTGCAGAAGACCATGCGATCGACCTGACAAGAGCCAAGAATTACAAAGCAGAAAATGGAAGTCAGAATTGGAGATGATACCTGTAGATAAGACTCTTCATTCAACCAGATGACCCGGTCTAAGTAAAATTTTTGCTCCCTGATTGCTGGTTATTTCAAGAATGATCCCTCCCATGCATGTAGGATGCCTGCCGCACCTATCTTTCCTTTCATTCAGGCATCATCTTCTTCTCAGGTGAATAACACAGTTGAACCTGTCAAACGGCGAATTGCAGAAAAGCCTGACCATGAAGCTTGCAAGGTGGCGCACATGCCATCTAAAAACTACCGTAGTGATCTCTGTATTCATTCAAAATAATTATTTTTCATTCGCCCACGTCCACCACCATAATTATGGATAGTTTGGGCGAATCACTTGTATTATTTTGAAATCTCGTATGTGGTACCCAAAAAAATCTGGATAATGGGACCTGAGCTCGCGCGACCTTCCGAAGGCTTCATGTCGAGCTTCGGAGTCTGCACGACTGATGACCTGATTGCGCTCGCACGTATCAAGGAAATAACCTCTGGCCTGGGCACGCTTGCAGACACGTCGGAGTGCGCCAGCCGCATGCATTCGCATTTTGACGCGCTCGTTGGGGACGGTGATTTCTTGTGACTCAAATCTTCGAAGTGTTGAACTAGAGTTTCTCGACGCGAAACTTTGGCGGGTAAGGCCCTAAAAGGGATCTGGGCGAATTCCAGTTTCAGGTACTCAAAGAGGTCTGAAATGGGAGAATCACCATAGAAATCATAAAAGGGTAAAAACTGGGCGAATTAGGATATCACTTAATTCGTTAAGAAAAAGTGAACGAACACAAGAATCACTACGGTAATTCACAGGAGAACACACAAGCTGCTTTAGAAGCTGACCAACCATCTTATCCACGAGCAAACCGACGAGATAACCAACACACTGATCCACAACGTTAGAACACAGACCACTTCACTAGCAACCATCAACTTTTGGAAGCAGAACGAAGTAGGACTTAAGCAGGTGGTACCCCTGTGAGGAAGGTGCATGGAGGACACAACAATAACACTTCTTACGCACAAAAAAGAGGGAAAAAAAAAAAACAAGAGCAGTATGTTGCACGCAAAGCGTGCACAGGGTTACATAGTAACGGCGTAAAGTTATCATTCATTCGGCCCTCATAATGGAACTGAAGAGAAAAAACTAAAAAAATTTCAAAGAAATTGAGACGATACCAGAACCACATTAATTCCTTGCGAAATGGAAAAGAATACAAAGATCTTCTATGTACTTCAAAGAAGTCTACTATGTAAGTTCCAGGGAAAAATGTGCATTCATTAATATGTTGTCGTACAATGTTGGGCAATGATGAATACTTTCTAGGAAAAAAGGAAAATGTGGGAATTCTAGAAGAAAAATTCATGTAATAAAATCTAAATTCAGTAAATTTATATTAACAAATGATTTTATTGTATTTATTTTGCGTTAATCTACCGCCAATTGTTTTTCTCCTAACGTTTCGTTTTCGGGATCAGTTGTTTGGCTAGTCTAGCCAAACAACTGACTTGACTGGACGGAAAGCTTGGCCAAGCTTCACGTCCAGTTCGTTGCACAAAGCGTACTGTCCGTTATCTAGCTGAGTGCTTTGCTTGTCCGATTCCATTCTGTCCGGTTCCTTCTTACGCGAAAAACCCGTGTTTGAAGTCGGACAAACAGCCTTTCCTGTCCGATGCCTCGCAAGGCTCGAAGTCCGAGGAGCGACGCAGAGAGCGGAAACAATATTAAATTCTGAAAAAAACCCTCCGTCCGCATCTCTGACCAATCACGATTTTTTTCTGCAGGAGAAACCGATTGTAAAAGGGTTACTATGTAACCCAAAAAACAGCGAGTAAGTTTCAGACGTGGGAGTTGTCTGTCAGAACATATCTCGCTGTGCCAACGTAGGAGTTCGGCATGTTGATGTTGCTGGGGTGATGCAGCTCTTGGCGTCCGTGGTTTGGGCACTGGGGCACGTGCTGGTGGTATCTTAGCTTGTGACAAACGTAATGGTGGAGATTTGGTTGGTGGGCCCCATGGTGGTGATCTTACTGGAGGTATTCTGAAAGGTTGAGGCACCGTTTGCAGTGGGCCCTGTGGTGTCTTAGGTGGTGGGTTATGCTGTGGTAGTTTTCGTGGCAGTGGTGCTGCTTGTGGCTAGTGTTCTTGGTGGTGGTGGTGATCGTGTTGGAGTTGGTCTCAACGGTGGAAGTCGTGAAGATGGTGGTTTTCCATATTACAGAGGAGGCTTGGTAGGCAAGGACAGTGGTGGGTGATGCGGCACAGGTGGTGGTGGTGTCAGTCCTGTACAGGGTGCACATGACAGAGATTATCACACACCTTGCGGTAGACTTGGCAACAACTTAACCGGAGAATTCACCGCTGTTGTTATCGCTGGAGGAACTGTTGATGAGTTGGCCAGGCATTTTTTTTTCCCCACCAAGCCAAAGGGCATGCATGCATGCACACTCAAGCAGCTCCCTCAAGTCACACAAGGCAGATGCAGCGACCCCACATGTCTGTTGCTATTGGTTCCACCATCCGTTGGAAAACACGCCGGCTTCCTGCTTTGGAACTGAGTGAGGGACTCTCAGCAGAAATGGTTCAGAAATGGTGTGGTCAATCGTGGAACAGATTAGATCCTTCCCTTTCAGATGATTTCTACGCCTTATGTTTTCAGAGAGCATGAGGATTTCTGTTTGTTTTCACTTGCTACCCACCTTGGACGCAGCTGCTGCAAAAGACCACACAAGTTTCCTTGCAAAAGCTGCCCTGTCGATTGGGCGGCGGGATTCCCCGGCAGCGAACACCACTCCGTGGACAAATCAATGTGGGTGGCAACCTCCTGGGGCGGGGAGGGGCGGGGCGGGGTGGTGCGGGGCAGGGCATTGCAGGGCAGGGCAGGTCAGGGCAGGGCAGGGTAGGGCAGGGTAGGNCAGATGATTTCTACGCCTTATGTTTTCAGAGAGCATGAGGATTTCTGTTTGTTTCCACTTGCTACCCACCTTGGACGCAGCTGCTGCAAAAGGCCAAACAAGTTTCCTTGCAAAAGCTGCCCTGTCGATTGGGCGGCGGGATTCCTGGGCAGCGAGCACCACTCCGAGGACAAATCAATGTGGGTGGCAGCCTCCTGGGGCGGGGCGGGGTGGGGGGGGGCGGGGGAGGGCATTGCAGGGGAGGGCAGGGGGCAGGGCAGGGTAGGAAAGAACAGAACAGAACAGAACAGAACAGAACAGAACAGAACAGAACAGAACAGAACAGAACAGAACAGAACAGAACAGAACAGAACAGAACAGAACAGAACAGAACAGAACAGAACAGAACAGAAAAGAACAGAACAGAACAGAACAGAACAGAACGGAACAGAACAGAACAGAACAGAACAGAACACAACAGAACAGAACAGAACAGAACAGAACAGG
>SZWC01022081.1:31111-42158 GCA_023375785.1 Penium margaritaceum | reverse complement strand
ATTGTAACCAAGTGCTTTAACTCTATGTCAAAAAAGCATCTGTACACTCTTAAGCTAATTGCACTATTTCTATGGCGTTGACTAACTCCCCATCAAACAACCAACTTGGGTTGTTGGGTCGATGCTTCTAAGCATCATATTGACTGAAAAGGAGCATTTGAAGACAGCACTTACCTCCTTACCTTGCTTACCTAATGTGAGTGAAGTTGATCATGTTGGCATTGTCCATTGATGAGATGGACATGACTGATCAAAGTGACTCATCAAATCTGTCAATTGGGTAATTTCATAAGTTGGTAATCATGTTGGCATTGTCTACAGATGATCAGTGGTTGGTGTTGTATGCAATGATGTGCACATGGGAGTGAATGAGAAACGCCTATCAAAAACTAGACTCACTTTACTCTACATAGCTAGACACAACGTTACATCAAACTGACCACGACGTATCCTGCATGGTTCGACGACAAAACACGTCAACAGCCATCGGTGCTTCAACAATGCAATGCATCTAATGCAGACTGAACCGGCACCCACTCAAACCACGACGACGTGGTTGGTTCTTCAAAGGGACACCCTTCCGGAACCGCGGGGTGGCTATGGCCAGTCAGGATTCCCAATGTACCCCAACACCACATGGTAGGGACTCTATACAGGTCACTGGAACTTGATGACATCCTATGTTATGTATGTCAACGACAAAAGTGGTACACATATGGTATGGATGTGTGCATGGATCGAGTCGCTAAAGATAGGCTGGGTCATCAAATATGTCGATTGGGTCATGTCAAAAGTTGGTAATCATGTTGGCATTTTCAAGAGATGATCAGTGGTTGGTGTTGTATGCAATGAGTGCAAGTGGGTGTGAATGAGAAATGCCCATCATGAACTAGACTCAATTTACTCTACGTAGCTAGAGACAACGACAAATCTCACTGACCACGACGTATCCTGCATGGTTAGACGACAAAACACGTCAACGGCCATCGGTGCTTCAACAATGCAATGCATCTAATGCAGAGTGAACCAACAACCACTCAAACCACGACGACGTGGTCGATTCTTCAAAGGGGCACCCTTCCGAAACCGTGGGGTGGCTATGGCCAGTCAAGATTCCCAATGTACCCCAACACTATATGCTAGGGACACATTACAGGTCATTGGAACTTGACGACATCCTATGTTATGTATAGCAACGACAAAAGTGGTACACATATGCTATGGATGTGTGCATGGATCGGGTCGTTAAAGATAGGTTGGGTCATCAAATCTGTCGATTGGGTCATTTCAAAAGTTGGAAATTATGTTGGCATTGTCAAGAGATCATAAGTGGTTGGTGTTGAATGCAATGAGTGCAAGTGGGAGTGAATGAGAAATGCCCATCACAAATTAGACTCACTTTACTCTACATAGCTAGACACAACGTTACATCAAACTGAACAGAACATATCCTGCATGGTGAGACGACAAAACACGTCAACGGCCATCAGTGCTTCAACAATGCAATGCATCTAATGCATACTGAACCGACATTCACTTAAACCACGACAACGTGGTTGGTTCTTCAAAGAAACACCCTTCCGGAACCACGGGTTGGCTATGGCCAGTCAGGATTCCCAATGTACCCCAACACCACATGCTAGGCACTCTATACAGGTCACTGGAACTTGACGACATCCTATGTTATGTATTTCAACGACAAAAGTGGTACACATATGGTATGGATGTGTGCATGGATCGAGTCGCTAAAGATAGGCTGGGTCATCAAATATGTCAATAGGGTCATGTCAAAAGTTGGTAATCATGTTGGCATTGTCAAGAGATGATCAGTGGTTGGTGTTGTATGCAATGAGTGCAAGTGGGAGTGAATGAGAAATGCCCATCACGAACTAGAATCAGTTTACTCTACGTAGCTTAACACAACGACACACCAAACTGACCAGGACGTATCCTGCATGGTTAGATGACGACACACGTCAACGACCATCAGTGCTTTAAGAATGCAATGCATCTAATGCAGACTGAACTGACACCCACTCAAACCACCACGACATGGTTGGTTCTTCAAAGGGGCACCCTTCCGGAACCGCGAATGGCTATGGCCAGTCACGATTCCCAATGTACCCCAACACAACATGCTAGGGACTCTATACAGGTCACTGGAACTTGACGACATCCTATGTTATGCATGTCAACGACAAAAGTGGTACACATATGGTATGGATGTGTGCATGGATCGAGTCGCTAAAGATAGGTTGGGTCATCAAATCTGTCAATTGGATCATGTCAGAAGTTGGTAATCATGTTGGCATTGTCAAGAGATGATCAGTGGTTGGTGTTGAATGCAATGAGTGCAAGTGGGAGTGAATGAGAAATGCCCATCACAACCTAGACTCACTTTACTCTACATAGCTAGACACAAGGACACATCAAATTGACCACGACATATCCTGCATGGTTAGATGACAAAACACATCAACGGCCATCGGTGCTTCAACAATGCAATGCATCGAATGTAGACTGCACTGACACCCACTCAAACCACGACGACGTGGTTGGTTCTTCAAAGGGGCACCCTTCCGGAACCGCGGGGTGGCTGTGGCCAGTCAGGATTCCCAATGTACCACAACACCACATGGTAGGGACTCTATACAGGTCACTGGAACTTGACGACATCCTATGTTATGTATGTCAACGACAAAAGTGGTACACATATGGAATGGATGTGTGCATGGATCGAGTCGCTAAAGATAGGCTGGGTCATCAAATATGTCAATTGGGTCATGTCAAAAGTTGGTAATCCTGTTGGCATTTTCAAGAGATGATCAGTGGTTGGTGTTGTATGCAATGAGTGCAAGTGGGAGTGAATGAGAAATGCCCATCACGAACTAGACTCACTTTACTCTACGTAGCTAGACACAACGACACATCAAACTTGCCACGATGTATCCTGCATGGTTAGACGTCAAAACACGTCAACGGCCATCAGTGCTTCAACAATGCAATGAATCTAATGCAGACTGAACCGATACCCACTCAAACCACAACGACGTGGTTGGTTCTTCAAAGAGGCACCCTTCCAGAACCGCGGGGTGGCTATGGCCAGTCAGTAATCCCAATGTACCCCAACACCACATGCTAGGGACTCTATATAGGTCACTGGAACTTGACAACATCGTATTATATGTATGTCAACAACATAAGTGGTACACATATGGTATTGATGTGTGCATGGATCGAGTCGCTAAAGATAGGCTGGGTCATCAAATATGTCAATTGGGTCATGTTAAAAGTTGGTAATCATGTTGGCATTGTCAAGAGATGATCGGTGGTTGGTGTTGTATGCAATGAGTGCAAGTGGGAGTGAATGAGAAATGCCCATCACGAACTAGACTCACTTTACTCTACATAGCTAGACACAACGATACACCAAACTGACCAGGACGTATCCTGCATGTTTAGATGACAAAACACGTCAACGGCCATCAGTGCTTCAACAATGCAATGCAACTAATGCAGACTGAACGGACACCCACTCAAATCATGACGACGTGGTTGGTTCTTCAAAGGGGCACCGTTCCGGAACCGCGAAGTGGCTATGGCCAGTCAGGATTCCCAGTGTACCCCAACACCACATGCTAGGGACTCTATACATGTCACTGGAACTTGACGACATCCTATGTTATGTATGTCAACAACAAAAGTGATACACATATGGTATGGATGTGTGCATGGATCGAGTCGCTAAAGATAGGCTGGGTCATCAAATATGCACATTGGGTCATGTCAAAAGTTGGTAATCATGTTGGAATTTTCAAGAGATGATCAGTGGTTGGTGTTGTATTTAATGAGTGCAAGTGGGAGTGAATGAGAAATGCCCATCACGAACTAGACTCACTTTACTCTACGTAGATAGACACAACGACACACCAAACTTACCATGATGTATCCTGCATGGTTAGACGACAAAACACGTCAACGGCCATCAGTCCTTCAACAATGCAATGAATCTAATGCAGACTGAACCGACACCCACTCAAACCACCACGACGTGATTGGTTCTTCAAAGGGGCACCCTTCCGGAACCGTGAATGGCTATGGCCAGTCACGATTCCCAATGTACCCCAACACAACATGCTAGGGACTCTATAAAGGTCACTGGAAATTGAAGACATCCTATGTTATGCATGTCAATGACAAAAGTGGTACACATATGGTATGGATGTGTGCATGGATCGAGTCGCTAAAGATAGGTTGGGTCATCAAATCTATCAATTGGGTCATGTCAAAAGTTTGTAATCATGTTGGCATTGTCAAGAGATGATCAGTGGTTGGTGTTGAATGCAATGAGTGCAAGTGGGAGTGAATGAGAAATGCCCATCACAACCTTGACTCACTTTACTCTACATAGCTAGACATAAGGACACATCAAACTGACCACGACGTATCTGCATGGTTAGATGACAAAACACGTCAACGACCATCGGTGCTGCAACAATGCACTGCATCGAATGCAGACTGGACCGACACCCACTCAAACCACGACGACGTGGTTGGTTCTTCAAAGGGGCACCCTTCCGGAACTGCGGGGTGGCTATGGCCAGTCAGGATTCCCAATGTACCCCAACACCACATGGTAGGGACTCTATACAGGTCACTGGAACTTGACGACATCCTATGTCATGTATGTCAAGGACAAAAGTGGTACACATATGGTATGGATGTGTGCATGGATCGAGTCGCTAAAGATTGGCTGGGTCATCAAACTTGTCAATTGGGTCATGTCAAAAGTTGGTAATCATGTTGGCATTGTCAAGAGATGATCAGTGGTTGGTGTTGTATGCAATGATGTGCACATGGGAGTGAATGAGAAATGCCTATCACAAACTAGACTCACTTTACTCTACATAGCTAGACACAACCACACATCAAACTGACCACGACGTATCCTGCATGGTTAGACGACAAAACACGTCAACGGCCATCGGTGCTTCAACAATGCAATGCAACTAATGCAGACTGAACGGACACCCACTCAAATCATGACAACGTGGTTGGTTCTTCAAAGGGGCACCATTCCGGAACTGCGAAGTGGCTATGGCCAGTCAGGATTCCCAATGTACCCCAACACCACATGCTAGGGACTCTATACATGTCACTGGAACTTGACGACATCCTATGTTATGAATGTCAACGACAAAAGTGGTACAGATATGGTATGGATGTGTGCATGGATTGAATCGCTAAAGATAGGCTGGGTCATCAAATATGCCAATTGAGTCATGTCAAAAGTTGGTAATCATGTTGGAATTTTCAAGAGATGATCAGTGGTTGGTGTTGTATGTAATGAGTGCAAGTGGGAGTGAATGAGAAATGCCCATCATGAACTAGACTCACTTTACTCTACATAGCTAGACATAACGACACATCTCATTGACCACGATGTATCCTGCATGGTTACACAACCAAACACGTTAACGGCCATCGGTGCTTAAACAATGCAATGCATCTAATGCAGAGTGAACCGACACCCACTCAAACCACGACGGCGTGGTTGATTCTTCAAAGGGGCACCCTTCCGAAACCGCGGGGTGGCTATGGCCAGTCAGGATTCCCAATGTACCCCAACACTATATGCTAGGGACTCTATAAAGGTCACTGGAACTTCACGACATCCTATGTTATGTATATCAACGACAAAAGTGGTTCAGATATTGTATGGATGTGTGCATGGATCGGGTCGTTAAAGATAGGTTGGGTCATCAAATCTGTCAACTGGGTCATTTTAAAAGTTGGTAATTATGTTGGCATTGTCAAGAGATCATAAGTGGTTGGTGTTGAATGCAATGAGTGCAAGTGGGAGTGAATGAGAAATGCCCATCACAAAGTAGACTCACTTTACTCTACATAGCTAGACACAACGTTACATCAAACTGAACACAACGTATCCTGCATGGTTATACGACAAAACACGTCAACGGCCATCAGTGCTTCAACAATGCAATGCATCTAATGCATACTGAACCGACATTCACTTAAACCACAACGACGTGGTTGGTTCTTCAAAGAAACACCCTTCCGGAACCGCGGGTTGGCTATGGCCAGTCAGGATTCCCAATGTACCCCAACACCACATGCTAGGGACTCTATATAGGTCACATGAACTTGACGACATCCTATGTTATGTATGTTAACGACAAAAGTGGTACACATATGGTATGGATGTGTGCATGCATCGAGTCGCTAAAGATAGGCTGCGTCATCAAATATGTCAATTGGGCCATGTCTAGATTGGTAATCATGTTGGCATTGTAAAGAGATGATCAGTGGTTGGTGTTGAATGCAATGAGTGCAAGTGCAAGTGAATGAGAAATGCCCATCACAAACTAGACTCACTTTAATCTACGTAGCTAGACCCAACGACACATGAAACTGAGCACGACGTATCTTGCATGGTTAGAGTGAGAAACACGTCAACGGCCATCGGTGCTTCAAAAATGCAATGCATCTAGTGCAAACTGAACCGACACCCACTCAAACCATAACGACGTGGTTGGTTCTTCGAAGGGGCACCCTTCCGGAACCGCGGGGTGGCTATGGCCAGTCAGGATTCCCATTGTACCCCAACACCACATGCTAGGGACTATATACAGGACACTAGAACTTGACGACATCCTATGTTATGTATGTCAACGACAAAAGTGCTACACATATGGTATGGATGTCTGCATGGATCAAGTCGCTAAAGAAAGGCTCGATCATCAAATATGTCATTTGGGTCATGTCAAAGGTTGGTAGTCATGTTGGCATTGTCAAGAGATGATCAGTGGTTGGTAATGTATGCAATGCGTGCAAGTGGGAGTGAATGAGAAATGCCCATCACAAACTAGACTCACTTTAATCTACGTAACTAGACACAACGACACATCAAACTGACCACGACGTATCCCGCATGGTTAGACGAAAAAAGGAGTCAACGGCCATCGGTGCTTCAACAATGCAATGCATCTAATGCAGAGTGAACCGACACCCACTCAAACCAAGACGACGTGGTTGGTTCTTCAAAGGGGCACCCTTCTGGAACCGCGGGGTTGCTATGGCCAGTCAGGATTCTCAATGTACCCGAACANGATGATCAGTGGTTGGTAATGTATGCAATGCGTGCAAGTGGGAGTGAATGAGAAATGCCCATCACAAACTAGACTCACTTTAATCTACGTAACTAGACACAACGACACATCAAACTGACCACGACGTATCCCGCATGGTTAGACGAAAAAAGGAGTCAACGGCCATCGGTGCTTCAACAATGCAATGCATCTAATGCAGAGTGAACCGACACCCACTCAAACCAAGACGACGTGGTTGGTTCTTCAAAGGGGCACCCTTCTGGAACCGCGGGGTTGCTATGGCCAGTCAGGATTCTCAATGTACCCGAACACTACATGCTAGGGACTCTATACACGTCACTGGAACTTGATGACATCCTATGTTATGTATATCAATGACAATCGTGGTACACATATGGTATGGATGTGTGCATGGATCGAGTCGCTAAAGATAGCTTGGGTCATCAAATCTGTCAATTTGGTCATGTCAAAAGTTGGTAATCATGTTGGCATTGTCAAGAGATGATCAGTGGCTGGTGTTGAATGCAATGAGTGCAAGTGGGAGTAATTGAGAAATGCCCATCACAACCTAGACTCACTTTACTGTACATAGCTAGACACAACGACACATCGAACTGATCACGACGTATCCTGCATGGTTAGATGACAAAACACGTCAACGACCATCGGTGCTTCAACAATGCAATGCATCGAATGCAGACTGAACCGACACCCACTCAAACCACAACGACGTGGTTGGTTCTTCAAAGGGGCACCCTTCCGGAACCGCGGGGTGGCTATGGCCAGTCAGAATTCCCAATGTACCCCAATACCACATGGTAGGGACTCTATATAGGTCACTGGAACTTGACGACATCCTATGTTATGTATGTCAAGGACAAAAGTGGTACACATATGGTATGGATGTGTGCATGGATCGAATCGCTAAAGATAGGCAGGGTCATCAAACTTGTCAATTGGGTCATGTCAAAAGTTGGTAATCATGTTGGCATTGTCAAGAGATGATCAGTGGTTGGTGATGTATGCAATGATGTGCACATGGGAGTGAATGAGAAACGCCTATCACAAACTAGACTCACTTTACTCTATCTAGCTAGACACAACGACACATCAAACTGACCACGACGTATCCTGCATGGTTAGATGACAAAACACGTCAACGGCCATCGGTGCTTCAACAATGCAATGCATCTAATGCAGAGTGAACCGACACCCACTCAAACCACGACGATGTGCTTGATTCTTCAAAGGGGCACCCTTCTGAAACCGCGGGGTGGCTATGGCCAGTCAGGATTCCCAATGTACCCCAACACTATATGCTAGGGACTCTATACAGGTCACTGGAACTTGACGACATCCTATGTTATGCATATCTACGACAAAAGTTGTACACATATGGTATGGATGTGTGCATGGATTGGGTCGTTAAAGATAGGTTGGGTAATCAAATCTGTCAGTTGGGTTATTTCAAAAGTTGGTAATTATGTTGGTATTGTCAAGAGATCATAAGTGGTTGGTGTTGAATGCAATGAGTACAAGTGGGAGTGAATGAGAAATGCCCATAAAAAATTAGACTCACTTTACTCTACATAGTTAGACACAACGTTACATCAAACTAAACACAACGTATCCTACGTGGTTAGACAACAAAACACGTCAACGGCCATCAGTGCTTCAACAATGCAATGCATCTAATGCATACTGAACCGACATTCACTTAATCCACGACAACGTGGTTGGTTCTTCAAAGAAACACCCTTCCGGAACCGCGGGTTGGCTATGGCCAGTCAGGATTCCCAATGTACCCCAACACCACATGCTAGGCACTCTATACAGGCCACTTTAACTTCACGACGTCCTATGTTATGTATGTCAATGACAAAAGTGGTACACATATGGTATGGATGTGTGCATGGATCGAGTCGCTAAAGATCGGCTAGGTCATCAAAATTGTCAATAGGGTCATGTCAAAAGTATGTAATCATTTTGGCATTGTCAAGAGATGATCAGTGGTTGGTGTTGTATGCAATGAGTGCAAGTGGGAGTGAATGAGAAATGCCCATCACGAACTAGACTCACTTTACTCTACGTAGCTAGACACAACGACACACCAAACTGATCAGGACGTATCCTGCATGGTTAGACGACAAAACACGTCAACGGCCATCTGTGCTTCAACAATGCAATGCATCTAATGCAGACTGAACCGACACCCACACAAACCACCACGACGTGGTTGGTTCTTCAAAGGGGCACCCTTCCAGAACCGCGAATGGCTATGGCCAGTCACGATTCTCAATGTGCCCCAACACAACATGCTAGGGACTCTATACAGGTCACTGGAACTTGACGACATCCTATGTTATGTACATCAACGACAAAAGTGGTACACATATGGTATGGATGTGTGCATGGATCGAGTCGCTAAAGATAGGTTGGGTCATCAAATCTGTCAATTGGGTCATGTCAAAAGTTGGTAATCATGTTGGCATTGTCAAGAGATGATCAGTGGTTGGTGTTGAATGCAATGAGTGCAAGTGGGAGTGAATGAGAAATGCCCATCACAGCCTAGAATCACTTTACTCTACATAGCTAGACACAACGACACATCAAACTGACCACGACGTATCCTGCATGGTTAGATGACAAAACACGTCAATGGTTATCGGTGCTTCAACAATGCAATGCATCGAATGTAGAATGAACCAACACCCACTCAAACCACAACGACGTGGTTGGTTCTTCAAAGGGGCACCCTTCCGGAACCGCGGGGTGGCTATGGCCAGTCAGGATTCCCAATGTAGCCCAACACCACATGGTAGGGACTCTATACAGGTCACTGGAACTTGACGACATCCTATGTTATGTATGTCAACGACAAAAGTGGTACACATATGGTATGGATGTGTGCATGGATCGAGTTGCTAAAGATAGGCTGGGTCATCAAATATGTCAATTGGGTCATGTCAAAAGTTGGTAATCATGTTGGCATTTTCAAGAGATGATCAGTGGTTGGTGTTGTATGTAATGAGTGCAAGTGGGAGTGAATGAGAAACACCCATCACGAACTAGAATCACTTTACTCTACGTAGCTAGACACAATGACACATCAAACTCGCCAGGATATATCCTGCATGGTTCGACGACAAAACACGTCAACGGCCATCAGTGCCTCAACAATGCAATGAATCTAATGCAAACTGAACCAGCACCCACTCAAACCACGACGACGTGGTTTGTTCTTCAAAGAGGCACCCTTCCGGAACCGCGGGTTGGCTTTGGCCAGTCAGGATTCCCAATGTACCCCAACACCACATGCTAGGGACTTTATACAGGTCACTGGAACTCGACGACATCCTATTTTATGTATGTCAACAACAAAAGTGGTACACATATGGTATTGATGTGTGCATGGATCGAGTTGCTAAAGATAGGCTGGGTCATCAAATATGTCAATTGGGTCATGTCAAAAGTTGGTAATCATGTTGGCATTTTAAAGAGATGATCAGTGGTTGGTGTTGTATGCAATGAGTGCAAGTGGAAGTGAATGAGAAATTCCCATCAAAAACTAGAATCACTTTAATCTGCGTAGCTAGACACAACGACACATCAAACTAACCACGACGTATCCTACATGGTTAGACGACAAAAATCGTCAGCGACCATCGGTGCTTCAACAATGCAATGCATCTAATGCAGAGTGAACCGACACCCACTCAAACCACGACGACGTGGTTGCTTCTTAAAAGGGGCACCCTTCCGGAACCGCTGGGTGGCTATGACCAGTCAGTATTCCCAATTTACCCCAACAACACATGCTTGGGACTCTATACAAGTCATTGGAACTTGACGACATCCTATGTTATGTATATCAATGAAAAACGTGGTACACATATGGTATGGTTGTGTGCATGGAT